>CM031574.1:3975615-4279698 GCA_018467065.1 Ephestia elutella | reverse complement strand
TACAGGCAGAAAGACAGACAGGCAGAAAGACATAGAGACAGACAGACAAAAATTCTACAAAAAATGGTTTTGGCTTCTATTGGCCCCGTGAAGACTCCTCGTAGTTTGTTCCTAAAAATCTTCTATGTACAGTCACAGACCAGTTACAGTTTTAGTTATATAAATAATGATGATATTGATTACCTAACGGATAACGGAGAGACGAAACAGCGTACTTATATCTAATTTATACCTCCACACAACGCTCCATAGAGTTACGTTCGGGTATACATAATAGAATTATATATGGCCGTGTTATGGATTCCAATATATACCCGACCCCAACATTTTTCTAGCGTCAGTCCGTTTTGCTATAGTATAATGTGTACATTATAAATGAAAATAGAAAAATGTTGCAACGTTGACAACATTTTTCTAGGGTATAGGGTAGGGTAGGGTATTTTTTATAGGGTACTAGCTTTTGCCCGCGGCTTCGCCCGCGTGAATTTCCCACGGGAACAGTGCTTTTTCCCGGGATGAAAAGTAGCCTATGTGCTATTCCAGGTCATTATCTACCTCTGTACCAAATTTCATCGAAATCCGTCCAGTAGATTTTGCGTGATTGAGTAACAAACATCCTCACAAACCTACAAATTCACAAACTCACATCCAAACTTTCGCATTTATAATATTAGTATGGATTTAGGACACTCTATGTTTTGCTATGACGAAACCGCTGAACTTAGAAACTAAATTTTGCAGAGAGCACTGAAAAAGGAGTTTTGGAAATTCCACCCCTAAAATGGGTTAAAAAGAAATTTAAAAGGGTGCTTACCCTCAGTTGTTCCTATGCAAGGGGGTCGAAACATCCTCGACTCTTTTTATCAGCAAAGATTGTGTTTTGACAGGATCAATGTCCCACATCCTCAAAAATTTTCTTTACTCCGCGCTTCCATTGATTTGAAAGAGTGCCGTTGACCTGGAAAAAATGATGTGTAAAGTTACTGGATGTATTTAATTTTAAGTGATTAAAACCACACGACCACTGAGAAAAAATCACTTCCACAAATCTTTCACAAGAAAAAAAGAAGTACCATACCAAAACTTCAAAAGAAGTACCAACTCACCACGGGCATAATAAAATTAAAGAATTTCTTTATCGCCGCCACTTCCCATTGGAAGAATCGTATGTGTAAGTTGTTGATCTGATATAATAACGACTCAATCTCTTCCGGCGCTCTGAACATTTCCATAAAAGATAGAAGCTGAATTAGCCTGTAATGACAGAAAAAGTTCAATAATATTGTTGCATGAGTAAAAAATGACACGAACCGGAAAACGTAGTGTTGGCAGGCCTCCCACTCGGTGGACCGACGACCTGGTGAAGGTCGCGGGCGTTGCGTGCATGGATGTGGGCAGCGCAGGACCGGTCGTTGTGGAAATCACTTGGGGGAGGCCTTTGTCCAGCAGTGGACGTCTTTCGGCTGAGAGAGAGAGAGGAGTAAAATATACATAAACTCGTAAAGGAAAGGCATTCAAATAAATGAAACATGATTCATTGTCACACAATGAGGGTTACCCTTTCCGCACACTAGGAGCGCGCCGCTGGTAAGTGAGGGTCTGTCAGGTTGTACAAAGGTTATTAAATACTGTCTTTCGATTGAGAAAATAATAAGTTCATCCACATAATTTTTATTTGGCCCCGTGATCAACCTTACTCTTTTTATAACCTAAACAACGGGAAATGCTTTAGCCTCTAATATATGTACTAATTCGTCTTTTTTATAACTTGTGCTTTCCAATACTATAAATATTTTAAAGTAAGCGGCAATTTAAGATCAACAATTTTTATTTTATTACTTGTCTTTCCTGGATCTATAAATTTGCCACCTAATTTACTAACTCAGCCACAGATTTTACAACTTATCACCATTTTACGTTTTACAACTTCAAAACTAACTCCTCAAAATAATATAATTGGAACTTCAATTTACGAGTACAATATCATATATATATCTCAGCATGTGAAATAATAGATCATATTATTTATTTGAAACTGTTTCTAAGTTCTGGTGCGAATAGGCAAAACAAATTGACAGAGACTTAAGTACGTTCTCAATTTTAAGCCGCACATACCTTTCAAATTTGTTTTGGAATGTAATTTAAATTAATTTTTATAAACTAGAATATACATGCTTACTATTTTAGTAAGATTTAACCATGTTATAAAATCTTGAATCGCTTTGAAACTGCTTTGAACAAACAATTAAATTTAGAATTATTTTTTTACTTTTTAGCAAAAATATCGATATTTTTGTAAGAAATGATGCCAAGTTATTATCAAAAATGAATTCCTAATGCTTGATTTATACGAAAACGATACCAGACTCGATATAATATTTCTAACGAATAAGCAGCAGTTCTTCGCAATTGTAGCGCGCGGGAGTGCACTCCTCCCCCGCTGCCATTGGAAGAGGTACTTTGTTGATGATGGTAACATATGTCAACACGAAGTTTGGGACTACTACAATGTATATCAGAAGTCGAAATCCATCCATGATATTAAAAACGAAATTCTACCATGATCGTGCAATAACAGAAAAAGTCCGAATTTTTCAAAAAATCGTCCTAGTAACATGGGCATATTTTGTAAACTATAAGTCCTATTAACATACATCCAATGGCATTATTATAGAGAATTTAATAAAGAACATATTAGTCATTGACAGTTTTTGCGTAGCTTTTACAGTTTTCATAAAAAATGAGAAAAACCACGATTTGGGATATAAAAGGGGGGGAAAGGGGGGGAAACATTTATTTCTCGAAGTGTTTCTATATCAATAATTAAATAGATATATGAAAGCTACAATCATGCCAAGTTTCATGCTTTCTTCCGGATGGGACCATATTTCACGTTAAGGACCCTAACTATAGGGCTTTCTCTACCAGTCAACCTACTGGGTGATGTAGAAACAGTAACGTGTTGTAACACCATTTGATTCATGAATATGAGTAATAATTTTTTTAAAGCTAATAGAATTACTATTTGTTGCCATTTATCAATATTTTAGAAGTTTATTTCTTGAATGCATGTAGTGCAACGAGTGGTCTAGCTAGACCACTCGTTGCGAATTATTCGACATAAACAATTCAAAAATACGGAATAATGGATATCGAATGAAAAATCATTCGGCTCACGCTTTTTTGGTGAGTCACACTTTCAAAAATAGGGCCCCTGATCGTGTTGGTGTATAATTTTGATTATTTTACTGCTGAAAGAGACCATTAATTCGAGAATGTGACATGAATTTCAACTTGATACCATTAAGCGTTTAAAAAACAGAAGTACAACAAAGTGATCTTTTAGGTTTCATTGTTGCGCTTTTGAGGTAAGTACTCTAAAAATAACTTACCGATTTGCTGTATGATCACCTACAATCTTGGTAACAGTTGCATTTTTCTTCAGACCAGCCAACACTGGCCTTAGCAGGTCGACGCACAGCATTGCATGTCTTTTCTTGATCTCAACTTCAGTTAACTTCAAGAAACCTCTCCTATAAAACAATTCTTGCGGCTTCCCGTATTTCTCGACATGCTTTGCCCATTTCTTTGCTAACGACAGCTTCTGTTTCGACCTCAACGGTTTTACAGTATGATGGATGCTGTAACCGTCTTTTGTTATATTGTTTAGTAGTTTTTGTGGTTTTGTTGGTCTGGGGGTAGTTCGTCTTTTTTTTCGGCGAGTTACAGGCGTGATAGGTCCGGCCCGAATGATTTTGCGTCCTAAAGGTGCTATCTCTTTAAAAAAAAAGTCAGGTTGAGCGCTGACTTGGCTATTCTGGATATCTGCCACTAACTTCTTTTTTAGTATTTCTAATCGCTGCTGCATGTCGCCTGTCGGAGCTTTTATGTTTAACGTGCATTTTATGCCTGGAATTAAGTAGTTGAAAATATCATCAACCAGCTGCCAGATAGTCGGACGATATTAAAAAGAGGGCAGGTCCGACCTGGACCAGAATCGCCGCATCAAGATCAGAGTGGAAGTCCAATCAAGAGGCATACGTAAGAGGCTTCGCCCTCGTGAATTTCCCACGGGAACAGTGCTTTTTCCCGGGCTGAAAGGTACTCTATGTCCTTCTCTGTACTTATAACGTGTATGCGTTTCAGGAAGGTTGGTTCAGTAGATAAAGCGTTAAGAGGTATTTATCAAACAAACAAACTCACTTTCGCATTTATAATATTAGTTAGGATAAGTATGTATACAAAATTCTTCAGTTATGTCTGAGTGACTGACTGACAGATTGGCCTGTGGTGTGGCCCTAGAATAGCACCAACCCATCTCTTCCCGTGGGTTTCGTAAGGGATTAAAAACACCGGAGGATGGGCAGCAGCATCTTTCCGCGTACTATGCCATCACACTGCGATCGCCAACCCGCCTGCCAAGCGTGGCGATTACGGCAAAACCCCCCACGGATAAAATCCTTGGGGGAGGCCTTTGTCCAGCAGTGGCCGTCTTTAGGCTGAGAGAGAGACTGACAGACAACGCATAGGCAAAGCTACTGGGCGAAGGAAGTGAAATTTGGCATGTAGGTTTCTTAGGGAGTGTAGGGGAGTACTAAGAGAAGATTTCTCGAAATTTCCATGAGAATTCCAGGGACCATGATAGTGTATATATATTACTGCAATATAATAAATACAGAAGTTTTATTTTATTTGTTTGGTGGCGCGGCTGCTTGCACTGCTGAGTTAGGTAAAAAGCGGAAATACGCGGGTCTGGTTGACAGTTATAACTTTTTGCCCTTCGCAGTAGAGACAATGGGTCCCTGGGGCCCTGAGGCTCAAAATTTTTTAAATCAAGTCTCAACTCAACGCGTCTCATCGAGGCAACTGGAGAGTTGGAGACCCAAGAGCTGGCGTCTTTTTTGCTCAGCGTATAAGCCTCGCAGTTCAGCGGGGTAATGCGGCGAGTATCCTGGGCACTCTGCCTCGGTGCGGCGCGTTCGAGGAGATTTTTTATTTGTAAACGTGTTAATAATATTGCTATGTGTGTGACTTATATTTGTACATAGTATTTCTGAATCTTGATGTCGATCATGCATTTGGTCTAACCCGTCTTTAAGAAAATGCAGCAGTGGAGTTTGTTGCGCCGCCTCTTCTCCACTTGCGCTTTGGCGGCGGTAGTAACCTTAGCTAAAGTAATTTTCTGACGTCAACTAACTAATCTAGCTTATTTGACGATTTAAAAGTGCTATATTTAAGCCTATTTAAATAAGGCACATTACTTTACATTTCCATAAGGCGTGATGATGAAAAAAAATCGAATTAGGTACTTACCAACAGTAATTATCGCTACAAACAACACATTTCTCATTTTAGCTGCAAACTAAAAACCGAGTAGGTATTCGAATTGCTTTTGTAAAACAGATTAATTTCAGTCGGGCGTTTTTCAACACACTTTACACGATAAAATTGTATCAGAAAAGGAAATTCATTTAACTTGAGTGTTCGATTGAAAAAAAAGTAGCGTAGGGCGTCCGGCAACGACAGTCGATGATTAAATATCTTTAAAACAATGTGAGATAAAGATTTTCTAAATATTTTAACGGGTCACTCACGTGCTGCATTTATGGACATCCGGGCATGAAGACCTGGGGGCCGATTCCACTAATTACAAACGTAAATGTCGTGTTTCAATTGTGTCTCAAGATTCAAGGAAATTGAAATAAAGTGACAAGATTTCTGTAATACTTCTATGTTTTATTACGATTTCTTTGGCCGTTGAGACACAATGAGGGATTTTCCGTGACACAAATTAAAAAAAGAAATAGTTCCAAATGACTTCATAGATGGCGCTTAGTAAAAGCCGAGAGAAAAAGTTCCATACAAAAAGCAAAAATTCACGGGATTGGCGTTTAAAAAAAATTAAACTTAGTAAAAAAAACAACTAAAAAGTATCTTTATTGTGATTTGTGCAACTGTCAAACTGTTATGTGATTTTTTTTTGGACCATATAGGTTCAGCCATTATTACTACTCGGCTTTCATAAAACGCTATCTGTTGAGACTTTTTTGTACTGATTTTTTTTTTCTTAATTAGCTGTCAGAAAAATCGCTCATTGAAGCACGATATCTACGTTTGTAATTTGTAGAATCAAGGGCCAGGACACACGCAACATCAACGGAGCCTATTTCCCCTTTGTATTTCCCTTCCTTATATATGTTGCTGTAAAGGCTCGAATACGGTAAATCCTAAGATTTGAGAGTAAGTCTTAGGATTTGCTGATATAATTTGATTAAAATAACGTGAGAAATAGTCATAATGATTTTGATACGGATACTCACGCGTCTTGTTAGCCGGATCGGCCGACTAGTTTCGACTTCATACGGAAGTTCGGCAGATCCGGCTATAGTAGGTATCTATCTGCCTCAAACTAGCTTGATGCTGGAATTGGGTCAGTTCTAAAACAACACCTATCCTGGCTGCCCCGTCCAACACTCCCTTTTTTTTTTCGTGTGGAAAAACCCTCGTCTCGTCCATCCAGCCACGGGAAGCCGGACGGGTATTTGAGACTCGAACCCACCAAAACCACACGGTGTCAACGCCTACCGCATTTGTGCCGGGACCATGTGCTATTCTCGCTCCACAGCCCCAGCGCGGCGGCCGCTACCAATCTCATCTAAATACGTGCCCAACTGGTGCTCGAGTTGGGGATTAGGGTTTCACGTCTGAGCGGAGTACTCCTCCACGGCACAAAACCGAGAATGTACATAAGGTCCAGGCTCGGCTCCCTCGTGGAAAGTGCACCCCTCGGAGGTGGACCCAGCCCTAAAAACGTCAAAAAATTTCACAATTCAGAGTTCGCTATGAACTGCTCTAATTTGAAAACTACTGAATAGATTGTTACAAAAATACATACCTGTGACCCTGAATATCGTCTTTATTATGTCTTATAAAAAATAACCAGATATATCATATAACAAGAGAATATAATGCTTTCTATTTTCCTGAAAAAAAAAAAAAGCTAAAAATTCCCTAAAAATTCATGTTTACTTTAAACATTCCATGTAGGGTATCAAATTAATGGTATTTTGAAGTAGATTACAAATTATAACACAATATGACATTTTCATTACTTGGTCTAACAAATTATGAGAAAACGTACAAAAAATTCACAATTATTCGAAGCGGTGGTGGTCCAGAGGTTAAGACACTTGCCTGTGGATCGAAAGGACCCAGGTTCAAGCCAGCCAGTCATTGTGAAGGTTAACTCATGATGGTTTCCATCGCCGGAAGTCACGGTGGTCAGGTGAACAGAACAGAACAGGTTCTCACGTGGTGCATGCAATTAGTCTACATCTACAACGGGAAGGAGGCTTAAAATTTGTTCTGTGAGCAAACATATTGCCACGGGAGGGCCACTAAAAACTCTTTTAGTTTTTCAGTTTTCAGCTATTATTTTTTTATGCAAACGGTAATGATGAATTTAAACAAATGGTAGGTAATTATGTTCAAAAATGGTAAAGAGAAAAATATGAAATGGTAAGTAGATTTCAGGAAAAAACAAAAGAAAATAATTGAAAATCAGGTTGATTTATTGTTTTATTGGCTTAGGTGTCGCACTTAGTATAATTTCAATTTCAAATTTACCCTCCAAATGACCACCGAACTGAACCTCGCTCGAAAGGTCCATCCCCAGAATTTCAATACTTGTCTTCGCATTTAGGGCAAAGCCTTCAAAATGGCTCTATCGCAAAAGGGGTTTCTTGGCAGAGAACTCACAGACTTGTGTCTTGTTGGGGTTGTATTGGACTAGGTTAAGACTCATTCCAATCTCCCTCGGCATATAGGCCGATTGTACTAGAAGACGAAATAGCCAAGCTCTTAGAGGCTGTCATTGCAATGCGCCTCAACAAACACCTTACAATGGAGGGTCCTAATCTGGCTGAAAGTCAATACGGATTTCGGAGAGGGAGGTCCACTGTTCATGCAGTACTGCATGTAAAGGCCATAGTTGATGGTGCACTGGACCGGGGGCAAGGGGTATTGGCTGTATCGTTAGATATATCTAATGCCTTTAATACACTCCCCTGGGCCTGTATAAAAGAGGCATTACATTACCACCAGGTGCCTGTATATTTGCAGAATATAGTGGAATCCTACCTCTCCGAAAGGTATGTTGAATTCCCTGGAGTGGATGGATGGCGTACATGGGCGATGTCATGCGGTGTTCCACAGGGGTCGGTACTTGGACCACTTCTGTGGAACATCGGCTACGATTGGGTACTGCGTGGTGAAAACTTACCGGGAATTCAGCTTACTTGTTATGCGGATGACACCTTAATAACTGTTGAAGGAAAAACTTTTAGGGATGCTAGTGTGCTCACTACAGCGGCGGTTGCTCAAGTGGTTCGACGCATACGATTGCTAGGATTAGAGGTTGCGTTAGAAAAGTCTGAGGCTTTACTCTTCCATGGGCGACGACGAGAGCCGCCTCAAGGAGCGAGTATAGTGGTAGGTGGGACTACCATCGGCATAAAGAGGAGTATGAAATTATTTTATTTTATTTTTATTTTATTTATTTATTTATTCAAACATTCCTTAACTATTATTACAGGTACACCCAATGCAATAGTATAAGTCTTAATTTACAAGTTATTTCTACTATAACACAGTACATACAATGTAACTCTTACGAATTCCGTCAAAGGACAACAAAATATGAAAAAATAAATAAATAATAAATATAAATATCTTGGCTTGGTACTCGATAATCGGTGGAACTTTACCACCCATTTCGAAACCTAAACTAAACTGCGGACGGCAGCACTAGCGTTAGGAGGGTTAATGCCAAATATTGCAGGACCAAAAGCATCGTATCGTCGCCTTTATGAGGGAATAGTACGATCGATGGCTCTTTATGGGGCTCCAATCTGGGCTGAAACTCTGAATAGTCAAGGTATCGCTCTCCTTAATTCGTCTCAGAGAGTGATGGCAATCAGAGTTATAAGAGGTTACCGGACGGTTTCGCATAATGTCGCATGTGTTCTGGCGGGTTCGGTTCCCTGGGATCTAGAAGCGAGAGCCCTTTCGTCGGTTTTTTACTGGCGTGAGGAGGCGCTAGCCCGGGGTTTTCGACCTGCTCCACGAGAGATTGAGGGCCATCGCAATCAACTTCACGTTGAATTGATACAAGTCTGGCAGGATAAGCTAGAAGATGCAGAATCTGGCCGTAAAATGGTAGAAGCCGCTCGTCCTATATTATTGGAGTGGGTGGGACGAAGTCATGGATCCCTCACATTTCGGATGACGCAGGTCTTAACCGGGCATGGATGTTTTGGTAGGTACCTGTGTCGGGTGGCTGGGAGAGAGCCAACAACAGACTGCCACCATTGCAGCGGTGGCATAGAAGATACTGCCGAGCACACTCTAACAGAGTGCACGGCTTGGGAGCGGGAGCGTACGGATCTGACGTCCGCCATAGGTGTAGACCTGTCTCTGCGAGCCATTTTACTAGCGATGGTTGCGAGTAGAGCAGGGTGGCAAGCAGTGAAAACCTTCTGTGAAGCTGTAATGGAAGCAAAGGAGATGGCAGAGCGAGAGCGTGAGGCCACAACAACGCTCGAATAGCCACAGGGCGACCGGCTCGGGGAATAGTCTGTTGTCCACTAGGCTGAAGAGGATGTGTGCACGTGCGTCTGTGCACAACTCTTATGACGGTTGAGCTTAAGACTCGATTTAAAGAGGAACCTGGAAGCAGGTAGTCGCTGCCGTGGCACAGTTGAATACCGGACTTAGTCAGGTGATCCTGTGTCCACGGCTCTATGTGACGAGAGGGCGCACCATGTGGTTTTAGTGGGTTCGAGCCCCACACTGCCTCTCTTCCGTCCCCGCGGGAGATTGGCGTGGGTCGGCCATTTCCACATGTAAAAAAAAAAAAGGTTAAGACTCATTCCGAGACTCGCTCCAGAGACACGTTAACGTCAAACGCAATCCTGTTTCGACACTCCTCAGTAGCCTCACGAGAGAGATTAGCACGTACATGATATAAGTCATCTCCAGTACTGTCATCTGCATAACAATGCATGTTGCTGACTTACAACATGTCATTGATATGCAGAATGAACAGTGTGGGTGACAGAACGCAGCCTTGGGGGACGCCAGCTTTCACAGGTTTGGATTCAGAGCATGATCCGTCTATAGCGACCTTTATGCTACGTTCCTGGAGAAAGCTGTCCAGCCTTGCGCAAAATCACTCGGGTACGAAGGTAATTTGGAGAAACACGCCTTGTGCCATACCCGATCAAAGGCTTCGCCACGTTCAAACTAAAGCCACAGCCTCGCCTTTATACTCAATTGCCTCAGCCTAACGATGTTTTAGATAAACAAGAAGATAACCAGCTGACCGGCTGCAACGGAATCCATATTGGCGATCACTTAGCAGCTGGTGATCCTCAAGATACCCTAGAAGTTGCTGATTAATAATGGTTGCCATTATTTTGCATAGTATGGAGGTAATGGCAATAGGCCTGTAGTTCGACGGATCTGAGCGATCTCCCTTTTTAGGGATCTGGTGCACAAGGGCGGATCTTCACGATTTCGGAACAATACCTGAGGAGTAGGAGAGCCAAAACAACCGCGTCAAAACCAATACCAGCTCAGGGGCTCATGTTTTTAGCACGACAGCTGGGGATGCCATCAGGCCCGCACGACTCGTTGATGTTCAGGGAACGAAGTACTTTGCCCACAGTACTTTGCACGAAGCGGACGTCAGGCATAGAAGCACTACACTTTGGGATTAATGGAGGGGTGTTTCCCTGGTCATCAAGGGTTGAGTTCGCCGCGAAAAGAAAGGTCAGTAGGTCGGTTTTGTCTTTCGGGGAGTAGGAAAAAGAGTCGTAAGGTCGTCCCTGCGTAGAGGTGGGAGCGATGGCCGACAGAAGTTACCCTGGACAGCTTCAGCGAGAGACCAAAACGCATGACTTCCAAAGGGATGACGGGATAGGCTCTCGCCAACTCTGCCGATGAACTAGGCTTTAGCAGCAGCCATTTGGCTTTTGTAGGACCTGGGGGCAGAGTTATATTTTTTCCTTCGTATTTGGATTAGCAGCAGCTCGCTCTGCAGCCCAGGCTTGGTAAGAGTCTTGTTTCTGGCTAGATGCCGAACGCTAAGGCCCCCCAAACCAGAGCTTGGACCCTCTACCGATAGGCACTGCAGAATTTGAAATGGATAATTCCATCCCCTGCAGTATCACATCGGCGACAGCGTCAGCATAGGCGCTGGGATCATCCAGCGAAAAACAAACCATCCTAATCTGCCGATCTGTGTTGCCATATGCAGCGAGAACCAGTAACTGGTAAGTGTGACATGCGTAATAGGCACGATACTCCTTCCCAGTAGTGCTCAGGATGCGAGGTTAGCAGGAGGTCCAATAAGGATGGGAACTGGTCATTCACGTCTGGTATGCATGGGCGTGGAAACAAGCTGCGTTAAGTTGTAGGCCAAAGCGAAGTAGCGCACAGATCTTTCCGCGTGGTCGGTTCTATTTGAGCCAGGCCAGTCTATGTGGTGGGCGTTGAAATCACCCAGAACCATAATTTCGGCGAAAGGGACCTGTGCGAGAAGGGTGTCAGCTACAGTCTGAATGTGCTCGATCAGCCGGTTGGTCTCGAGGTCCCCGCTGTGGGATCTGTACTGGCATGCATAAAAAAGAATGCGGTCAATGCATTCTACTCGTAGCCAGATGATAGACAGATCCCTACCATCAAGATTCACTAGGCAATGACAGCAAATACCCTCACCAACGTACACACTCCGGCTTGGTGCACAAAGTTGTGTTCCAGATTATAACCCGGGTATAAGTAACAGATACAAAATGTCAGCTGGGAAGGATATTTTCGTCTCAGAGAAAAAGAGCAGGTCAGGCCTTGCCATCTCGAGGTGATGGTGGACGACGTTATGATTGGAATGGAGTCCTCTAATAATATTAGTGAAGTTTATAGAAAGCGTAGAAGGGGTTGTAATAAATATGCGATCGAAGGACGAGTGAAACAACGGACTGCTGGTAGCACACTGGTTTATTGAATCACTTGAGGGGTGGTGGACGCAGCCACGCACACATACACATCATCTCCTCCCTCTAGTATACAATACAACCAATCTAAATTAAGTATATAAAAAATACGAGTTTTACAACCGCAACAATAAACCACTCATGAGCTCCCCTCATTACTTTCCCTCATATATATGAATATATCATTTCTTCTCCCTCCGTTGACGTCAAAGGATTGGTCGTACGGAGGACTCTTACTCGCCTGTTCTGGCGTGGAGGACGACGTGGGCAGGTGTGTAGGCTCTGGTCGGGCCGGGGTTTCAGGGCTCGGAGATAACGATCCGGATGGCAACATGGACGGCGGAACCAACGAGGCGGACGGCGGCGGCGGCGGCGCTGCGGACTGCGGCAGCGGCGACGCAGACGACGGAGTATCAGGAGCTTGGTTCTCAGTCTCAGGTAAGTCTATATCTGCCCATAGAGTGTTATCTGGTTTATTGTTTGTCCCTTTATACAAAAATAACTGATTTTTATGTCTTTTCAATATTTGTGAACTATTACAATCCTTAACTTGATATAAAACCTTCCCTATTCTTTTTACAATTATTCCTTTACCCCAGGTATATTTATTTTTGTTTACAATTTTTTTAAATAAAACATAATCATTTTTTTAAACAGACGGATCCCTTCACTTTATCAGTTTGCGTACACTGTTTACCAGTAAGATTATTACTGACGGCTGATGACGACGGTGACGATGACGTAGGGTTAATTAGGTCCAACCTCGACCTCAGTTTGTGACCGAATACCGCTTGTGCCGGAGAGAGACTAGTTGCAGTATGCACAGAGTTACGATAGTCCATAAGGTATTTTAATAATTTTAATCGTATCTCTCTAACCGTGTTGCATGACAACAAACAAGACTTTATACCTTTTTTTACAATTTTCACAAAACTCTCAGCTTGACCATTGCTGGCCGGGTGGTACACCGGCGAGGTCACGTGAGAAATGCCATTACTCGCACAAAAATTCTCAAATTCGCGCGAACAGAATGCTGTGCCATTATCGCTTACTATAGTTTGTGGAATTCCAAATCTCGATATGAAATCACATATTTTTTCAATGACCATGGCGGAGGAACCTGTATTCATAATATAAACTTCTACCCACTTTGAGTACGCATCGACTATCACCAGATAAACTGAATTTTTGATTGGCCCCAAGAAATCAATGTGAATTCTATTAAATGAACACGGCGGATCAGCCCAGCTGACTAGCGGCGCGCGGGGCGGGGAAGGACGCAGTTGTAAACAAACCTCGCATGATGCAATCATATTTTCTAATTTCTGGTCGATACCGGGAAACCAGCATCTCGAGCGTGCTTCAGCTTTTGTTTTGACTATACCTAAGTGAGAGGAATGTAACTCGGCAAGTATGGATTGTTGCAAACTTTCCGGAATGACCACTTTGTGCCCTCTCATAATACAGCCGCTTTCAATAGACAATTGAAGCCTACAAAGATAAAACGGTCTTAACTGAATATCATTAATTTTTGGGGGCCAACCCTCCTGAATAAATTTAGCTACTCTGCTCAACACAGCATCTTTACCAGTATGTTCTCGCAGTTGATTCAACGTGACGGCCATCGTACCGTCTGTGACAAAACAAATGTAAGTTGCCCGATCGCATTCTACTATCTCACCGGTACAGTACCTCAAGCACGAATATATGTAGGTTTCGTATCGTAAACGTATCGAGTTGTCGATACCGTAACGGAACACGACGAAAGTCGGAAGCACGAAGCACTTTCGAAATAGTATCGAGACCTCGATACGATAACGTTAGTGACGTCATACTAACGTAAGTAAGGATGGGCAAAACTGAACGAAAGATCTTAAAATTGAATGAACGTTTCGTTCAAAAACAAGAAACTTAATAAAACTTTGTGTTTGGTGAGGTGCGTTTCTAAACGAATGACGCGTAACACTTGAGATTTTTTGACGCAAAGCTTATTCAAGGCCACCTTTGTTGTGGAGTAAACTTGTTTTAATAGTTTTTGATTGTGCTTTGTTTTAAAATTGTTTAAGGAGTGTGAGGGGACTGCTAGGGAGTATGAAAGAGAGCGTGACTGAATTGCAGTAGAATTAGAACGAGAGAGGATTCGACAGCGTGATGTAGAGCTTCAGATGCAAGCTCAATGGTTGAAATTTATGAAAGAGGCGTTGAGAGTATTAGTTGTTTATTTGGAAAAAAGAAGTGAATAATGTAATATGTAATGTATGTGTTTGCGTCTTTTATTTACTAGGCTTTGTAACATGACTTAACTTACACTATTCACTTCTTTTCTTAAAAAAAAAAGATTTAGACAAAGGTTAGAATAAAATTTATTTTGCTTAAAATATAATTATAAAAGTTATATCTAAAAGGTAGTAACTCAATTCTGTTTTGTAAATAACTTGCATCATATTTGTTTTTAAAATTATACATTTTTATTCTCAACATGCTTACAAAAAACCTAAATTAATTATTTACATTGTGAAGCCTACTATAGCGATGGCGACGTAAGTTAAACCACCGTTACCGGTAAAAACATGGAATAAATTGTGTGAAATGCTACATGCCATTATAATAGCAGCACACCTATCAGGTCTGTAGTGTAATGTACGGTCCTTACAAAGACATCTCCACCTATTTTTAAGTCTCCCAAAAGTATTTTCAATGACAACTCTGGCGCTTTCCATGGATGGTAGTATATGTTGCCTCTGGACCTTCACCAGCATCCGTGATTGGTTTCATCATCCATGGCCTCTGTGGATATCCAAAATCGCCTGCAAATATAATATTTATATAGATATTGAATTATGTAATCTAAGAAAAATCTACAAATTCTAAAGTACTAGGTATTTTAGAGTTGTTATCCATACATTTTATAATAAATTTGTTTACCTAAAAACCACACTTGCTCATTATTTTGGTTTAAGTCTTGAATATACCTATTGGCTTGACTATTCTCCCAAATAAAAGCGTCATGAGTGCACCTCCATACTTGGCATTAACATTTAAAATTCTGCATTCACTGTCATATATCTAGAATATAAAAACGTAGAAGAATGTATAACTGTATAAGATATTAATTGTAATTTTAGTTAATTTATTGTAAGTTCATAGGTAGGGTATGCGGTAGGTAGGTTGTTAATATTTTTAGTAGAAACAATTACAGAAATATCTTACCATTTTTACATTCAGTGAGTAGAAATGCTTTCTGCAGTAAAATAAGTGTTCTATGTCTCTTTTTGGTGTGAATATGTGAAAATGAGACCCATCAATGCATCCAATTACCCCAGGGATGCCAAATTTTTTATAAAATCTGTAAATAAATATGTATGTATTTGACACTTTAAATAAATATTGTTATGTTTTTTAAGTGAGTGTGTACGGTATCACATCAGTTTTGTGGACCAAATAAATAAAATAAAGGATTGTTAGTAATTTTTTTATTCTTTATGTATCATATTTGTGGTTATTCAGTTACTTTATCTAAGACTGGATATCTTTTAATTCGCGACATAAATACAAAAATGCTTACTTACTTAGTCGAAATCTATTTTTAAATTCAGTGTCGCTTAGGTTTTCTATATTAATATTAACCATATTTTTTCTAAGGACACTCCTTGAAATTTCACTGCAAATATAATAGAAAATAAATTTATTATCTTACTTGTATTCTATTTATTAAAATATAGTGTTCTAAAATAAATCACTCACCTTGTTTCTCCTCGTACATTTCTACTTTCAACAATCAATCGCGCCGCAAGATAATAGTACAATGTACTATGTCGAGAGGTGCTTCTTCTTAATCTAAGCATTTTCTAACAAAATGTATCAACAAAATCACTTAAATTATTATTTTATGCATTATTAAACTCCGACGAAAGTCTTCTCACTGAAAAATTTCAAGTGAATAAACTTTCGTGAAACTCGCAAGCCAGCCTTCGACAATTACGATACTATACGTCATTTTATGCGTTCGTGCTAGCTATCTTCATACAAAACACCTCAAGTTACGTTTCGTATTCGATACGATGACGATACGAAACTTACGTGTAAGTGTTCGTGCTCGGAAAAATAGTTCAAATTACGCACACCAGAGGCGCTGTTCAAGTTTCCATATAAAATGCTTACGTTAACGATACGAATGTTTTTTCGATAGAAGTTCGTGCTTGAGGTAGTACCTCAAGCACGAATATATGTAGGTTTCGTATCGTAAACGTATCGAGTTGTCGATACCGTAACGGAACACGACGAAAGTCGGAAGCACGAAGCACTTTCGAAATAGTATCGAGACCTCGATACGATAACGTTAGTGACGTCATACTAACGTAAGTAAGGATGGGCAAAACTGAACGAAAGATCTTAAAATTGAATGAACGTTTCGTTCAAAAACAAGAAACTTAATAAAACTTTGTGTTTGGTGAGGTGCGTTTCTAAACGAATGACGCGTAACACTTGAGATTTTTTGACGCAAAGCTTATTCAAGGCCACCTTTGTTGTGGAGTAAACTTGTTTTAATAGTTTTTGATTGTGCTTTGTTTTAAAATTGTTTAAGGAGTGTGAGGGGACTGCTAGGGAGTATGAAAGAGAGCGTGACTGAATTGCAGTAGAATTAGAACGAGAGAGGATTCGACAGCGTGATGTAGAGCTTCAGATGCAAGCTCAATGGTTGAAATTTATGAAAGAGGCGTTGAGAGTATTAGTTGTTTATTTGGAAAAAAGAAGTGAATAATGTAATATGTAATGTATGTGTTTGCGTCTTTTATTTACTAGGCTTTGTAACATGACTTAACTTACACTATTCACTTCTTTTTCTTAAAAAAAAAAAGATTTAGACAAAGGTTAGAATAAAATTTATTTTGCTTAAAATATAATTATAAAAGTTATATCTAAAAGGTAGTAACTCAATTCTGTTTTGTAAATAACTTGCATCATATTTGTTTTTAAAATTATACATTTTTATTCTCAACATGCTTACAAAAAACCTAAATTAATTATTTACATTGTGAAGCCTACTATAGCGATGGCGACGTAAGTTAAACCACCGTTACCGGTAAAAACATGGAATAAATTGTGTGAAATGCTACATGCCATTATAATAGCAGCACACCTATCAGGTCTGTAGTGTAATGTACGGTCCTTACAAAGACATCTCCACCTATTTTTAAGTCTCCCAAAAGTATTTTCAATGACAACTCTGGCCTTTCCATGGATGGTAGTATATGTTGCCTCTGGACCTTCACCAGCATCCGTGATTGGTTTCATCATCCATGGCCTCTGTGGATATCCAAAATCGCCTGCAAATATAATATTTATATAGATATTGAATTATGTAATCTAAGAAAAATCTACAAATTCTAAAGTACTAGGTATTTTAGAGTTGTTATCCATACATTTTATAATAAATTTGTTTACCTAAAAACCACACTTGCTCATTATTTTGGTTTAAGTCTTGAATATACCTATTGGCTTGACTATTCTCCCAAATAAAAAGCGTCATGAGTGCACCTCCATACTTGGCATTAACATTTAAAATTCTGCATTCACTGTCATATATCTAGAATATAAAAACGTAGAAGAATGTATAACTGTATAAGATATTAATTGTAATTTTAGTTAATTTATTGTAAGTTCATAGGTAGGGTATGCGGTAGGTAGGTTGTTAATATTTTTAGTAGAAACAATTACAGAAATATCTTACCATTTTTACATTCAGTGAGTAGAAATGCTTTCTGCAGTAAAATAAGTGTTCTATGTCTCTTTTTGGTGTGAATATGTGAAAATGAGACCCATCAATGCATCCAATTACCCCAGGGATGCCAAATTTTTTATAAAATCTGTAAATAAATATGTATGTATTTGACACTTTAAATAAATATTGTTATGTTTTTTAAGTGAGTGTGTACGGTATCACATCAGTTTTGTGGACCAAATAAATAAAATAAAGGATTGTTAGTAATTTTTTTATTCTTTATGTATCATATTTGTGGTTATTCAGTTACTTTATCTAAGACTGGATATCTTTTAATTCGCGACATAAATACAAAAATGCTTACTTACTTAGTCGAAATCTATTTTTAAATTCAGTGTCGCTTAGGTTTTCTATATTAATATTAACCATATTTTTTCTAAGGACACTCCTTGAAATTTCACTGCAAATATAATAGAAAATAAATTTATTATCTTACTTGTATTCTATTTATTAAAATATAGTGTTCTAAAATAAATCACTCACCTTGTTTCTCCTCGTACATTTCTACTTTCAACAATCAATCGCGCCGCAAGATAATAGTACAATGTACTATGTCGAGAGGTGCTTCTTCTTAATCTAAGCATTTTCTAACAAAATGTATCAACAAAATCACTTAAATTATTATTTTATGCATTATTAAACTCCGACGAAAGTCTTCTCACTGAAAAATTTCAAGTGAATAAACTTTCGTGAAACTCGTAAGCCAGCCTTCGACAATTACGATACTATACGTCATTTTATGCGTTCGTGCTAGCTATCTTCATACAAAACACCTCAAGTTACGTTTCGTATTCGATACGATGACGATACGAAACTTACGTGTAAGTGTTCGTGCTCGGAAAAATAGTTCAAATTACGCACACCAGAGGCGCTGTTCAAGTTTCCATATAAAATGCTTACGTTAACGATACGAATGTTTTTTCGATAGAAGTTCGTGCTTGAGGTACAGTTATGTTCGGTGCAATCACAGCTGTTCTGTCCGAGTGCGGGTGGCGCGGGGCCGGCGGGCGGCGGCAGGCTCGCACGTGACAAGTAGTCAGCGCTGTTATCAACACTGCGTATATATTCTATTACATAATTATAGCCGCTAAGAAACAGCGCATAACGCTGAAGCCTGTTAGCCGAGACTTCTGGTATTCCTTTGTAGGGACCGAAAATAGATATTAACGGCTTGTGATCGGTTCTAAGTATAAAATGTACAGATCTGCCGTATAAATATTGGTGAAAACAACGCACCCCATAAATTATTGCTGTTGCTTCCTTTTGAATTTGTGCGTATCTTTTCTCTGCGGAATTAAGAGTACGGGACGCGAAAGATACCGGTTTCTCGACGCCGTCCGAGCCTACTTGAGACAGGATTGCACCTAACCCATGTGGCGAAGCATCAACAGTTAAAATAATTTTTTGGTTTGGATCAAAGTGAGTTAAAACCTGTTCTGATGCTAAGATATCTTTCATTCTCTTAAAAGACTTTTCATGGATCGAAGTCCAATTCCATTTACATCCCTTTTTTAACAAATCATACAGTGGGCTAAGTATACTAGAAGCGTTCGGGACAAAATTCCTGTAGTAATTGACTAACCCTAAGAAAGATTGCAACTGGTTTACATTTTGGGGGGTTGCGGCTTCAACCATAGCTTTAACTTTTTCTGGGGATTTTTTTAAACCGTCCTTTGTAACAATATAGCCTAGATAGCTAACTTCATCTTTGAAAAATTCGCATTTTTGTTGCTGTAAGGTCAAACCTGCCTCTTCCAAGCGTTTCAGCACTGCATGTAGTCTCTCCATATGCTCCAGCTTATTTCTCCCTGTCACCAATACATCATCCAGTAGACATAGAACACCATCCATACCAGCTAGGATACCTTCCATGGCACGTTGGAAGATAGCTGGCGCGCTAGCTAGACCAAACACTAGCCGCGTATACTTATATAGGCCACGATGTGTATTAATACATGTTACTTCCTGTGATTTATCACTATCATCCAAAATAAACTGGTTATAAGCCATTGACAAATCTAATTTCGAGAATTGTTGACCTCCACAAAGTTTAGAAAATAACTCGTTAATAGTAGGTAGCGGGTATTGTTCTATAAGCAATTGTTTATTTAAACTTACTGAGTAATCGGCGCACAACCTAACCGATCCATCACGCTTTAGCACCGGGACTATAGGTGATGCATACTCAGAGTGTTCGACGGAAACTAATATACCTAACTTGACAAGCCGATCAATTTCTTCTTCGACTTTGCTTCGTAAAGCAAATGCAACAGGGCGAGCCCGAAAAAAGAACGGTTTGACGTCATCTTTTAATGTTAATTTAATTTTATATTTATTAAAAGCGCCCAGTTGATTGCTAAACAACTTAGGGTATTTGATCTGCAAGGACATTAAGGAAAAGTCCGAGCTTTGACAGAAATTGATTGGCGTCAAATGTAATTGAAATTTGGAAATAAAATCTCTGCCTAAAAGCGGCGGTCCTCCGTCACGAATAACATACACATTTAAGTCGTGGGATTGGCCGCTATAAGATACCGGCAGACGTATCATACCTATACACACAATACCTTTCCCGTTATATGTTATTAGCTGTCTATGCGCAGACGATAATGGCACAGTTTTAAAATATTTTTTGTAGTAATTTTCGGATATTACAGTCACTGCTGAGCCACTGTCAATCTCAAATTTAAGCATTAAATTGTGTATCAGAATGGTTTCCATCATGGGTTCTCCCCTACACGAACGGATATTAAAAATCTTACCGTCATCGTCATCCTCACCGTTGTCATCGCCGTGCACGTCCATAAAATTCACTTTCGTACACATCCTACGTAGGTGGCCTTTGACGTGACAACCTTTACACACATAATTTGCGAATTTACACTCAGATGACTTGTGATTCCGATAACCACATACACTACATTTCTCTTTTCTTGCACTTTCACTTTTGCCGTGGTTCACTATCTTGAAAACCTGGTTATCCATTCCAACTGGCGTGACGTCGCTCAAGCTGCTCGAGCCACTGGCCGCGGCGGCCGAGCGCGCGCGGCACAAGTTCTCAGCTAGCTCCACTACCTTCACCAGCGTAAGATCGGTCAAGTTCTGCGAGTATATCTTCTCAAAACCTGGCCGCATACCCATAATAAACTTGTCGCGTAACGTCTCTTCAATATTCAGGAAATTGCAGTGCATTGTCAGCCCGCGTAGCCTCGCGGCCCACTGCGTGTGCGATTCACCGGGCAACTGCGCTGCCGCATAAAAGTTATGCCGTTCCCCAAACCCAACGCGTTTTGGGTCGAAATGATTGTCTAAAAGTTTCAGAATGCCTTCGTAGGGCACATTTTCGATCTCCTGCGGCCGTGCTAAATCTGCCACGAGTTGATGTGTGCCCTCGTTGAGTGCGCTAAGCAGGATGGCTTTCCTTCTGACTCCCTTCGGATCTATCGCTTCTGTGATATCATTAGCCACGAAATATTGCGAAATTCGACTCTTGTACGTTCTCCATGTCTGCTGAGTATGGTCGAAAACACTCAAAATTCCGAAATGTGTGGCCGCCATTTTGATATACTATTGCGGGTCCGTGTCGTCGCCACTAATAAATATGCGATCGAAGGACGAGTGAAACAACGGACTGCTGGTAGCACACTGGTTTATTGAATCACTTGAGGGGTGGTGGACGCAGCCACGCACACATACACATCAGGTTGCCTGTACTTTATCGCTAGAGAAATGAGCGGCACTGTGCCCTCCCCAGCATACATAATGCGGCCTGAGCTTATAGGTTCAGGGGGGATTCTCCAGTACTGGTACCCTCCTGGGGTAGTTGTTATTTTAGTTCCGCTGGCATATTTAGTCGTCATAATAACTCAAAACGTATAAAAATAACATAACAGTAGTCAGCAAATAAAATTAAAATATAATTTCTCATCACCATTCATATTAGCTAATTACCGTACCGTACCGTATTCGTAAACAGTGAATGGTATAATATGGTAAATAGCAAAATGGTAATTAGAAATTTAGATGTTTGTTCATTTTGATCACGTTTCGTACTACTTACTATTTTGAAACCTACAAGTACTTAAAACAAACCGTTAAATGTCTATATTAAAACCTTAATAATGCAATGTAATACATCTACTTACCACTAAACACACAAACTGTAAAGAGAACGTGAAAAAAATAATATCGAATTCGGAGTCTTTGACCACAAAATTTTCGACACTAAAGCATTATTTGGCATGTTTGCTCCGCTCGATCGACGAGCGAAGCTGCAGTCTGCCCAACCAAGTATTATGGGTAAGCGCAAGTTAATTAGAAGCAAAGAAATTAAGGTGACAACGTTCTCGAACGGTAGTAAGTGTGTAACGCTGGGACATTTTTAAACCTCATTTTTAACAATTGTAAACTAATCTTTGAGTATTTTTATTTTAACGTGGAATTAACAACAACATTCTATTTAAAGAATTTATTGCGTAAAGTACGTTCTTTACATAGAGCAACACGGACTCCTTACGGAGGGAGAAGCCATAGCGACATGTTTAAATTCAAATCTTTCTGGCATTTTTTGCGGGGGGAGGGAAATTCACGCAAGCGCTGTTCGGTACACACATACGTAATGAAAATCTGTAATTACGACACCACATATGAAAAATAAAACAATACATTGACAAATCTGTCACCACCCGTCAGATTTTTGTGTACGAATATAAGACAGAACACACATTAACATATTTTTGACTTTGTTTTCAATAGTG
Organism: Ephestia elutella; assembly: GCA_018467065.1. Classification (NCBI taxonomy): domain Eukaryota; kingdom Metazoa; phylum Arthropoda; class Insecta; order Lepidoptera; family Pyralidae; genus Ephestia; species Ephestia elutella. The sequence goes on along the minus strand of CM031574.1, from coordinate 4,257,109 downwards.
AATGGCAAAAATGCAATTCTGCATTATCGATGAATTATAAATTATCGAATTTCTCGGGCCTTAAACTATATAATCAATAGAAATAGAAATATTTATTTGTTAGAATCAATAGCTTTAATAAAATCTGTGGAGTGGTTTAGCCGTGAATGTAACAGTATTACTTCGCATTTATAATATTTATTGCTAAGGAGGTATGGAAATATGGGTGTCCATATTGCAAGAGCCCCGGGTATGTCATTCATAAGAACATACGTTCTTATGAATGACATACCCGGGGCTCTTGCAGTAATTTGCATTTTTTATATACTAGTGATTCTATCTGTAGGTCTGACGTAAAATGTGCACTTCGCAAAAAGTTCACTCGAACAAAAGGTGGTTTTCGCAATTGGTGCACTTCGCATAGTGTGCACTTCGCAGAATTAGCATAATCCTAACTATATATTATTACCCACTATAGGACAGGCGTGCAAAACACGGCCTGCCACCGGTGGACAACCGCACAGCCAGCTCAGTGGTGCGTTATGTAGGAGACTCCGGAGTGGGTCGGTGGGTTCTTGTCGCTCTGTGGAATGTTACATTTGAAGAAAGGGACCAGATTTATGTTGTGTTTCAATTCTAATTAAGGGCGCCATCAACTATTAGTTGAAATCAATTAAACAAGTTAATTGTTTATATATCAAGTTAAATATATTACAGGAAAATATACATATTTGGTAAACTCACTTTTTAGTAGATAAATATTCTTATTCCTTATTACTAATTCTTTCTATAGGAATGTTTTAACAAATCCTTTCTTTTCTCACATGTTTCTTAAAACAAACTAATTAAGACTAAAGTCTAATTATCATAACCTATGAAAACACATGACATAGAAAAATGTCCTTATTCTTAATATTGGTTATAAGACCTACCTTTTAACAAAGGTTGAGAGCGTCCTCTCTATGTGATAAAACTAGGAACAAATCATATTAGGCAAAGTCTCTGCCTTAAAATAAATTCTAAAGTTTAAGTTCTAGTTATAAAATGGATATTACTTGGTAAATCCCATTTAGGTCCTCTCCTTTCTTCTAGTAAATTGTATCACCTCGTCATTCCCAGTAATGTAGGAACAGCTGGGGGTCCTGGATTGTTGATTTGGAGACACCTGGCCATGTGGTCTTGTATCACATGGTGGTCGGCAATCCTCCTTGCTTACAGGAAGTGTTATTGTTTTACTGGGATAAATAGGGGTTATTTATCCAAAGAAGGAGATTACCCTTAGGGTCAGGGTCATTGTAACCAGTATGTACAACGAAAAGAAAGAAAAATATAAGTGGGAACTCATTCTGAAGTAGTCATGTCACGACATCAAATCACGTGCCAGAGCACGAGGAAAAGTAGTTTAAACGAGTAAACTAATAAAGTATAACACGTGGAACGTGGAATATTGAAAAATAAAGCGTAAACTAACAACTTAAAACCTAAGTTTAAAAGCGGTGCACTCTGAAACAATAGAGAATGCCATTAACATCGTGTCTACAATATTCATAGGAAAACTAGCAGAACACCAGAGAGATGAACTCACATGACCGCTCCACCTTATCCTCCGCTCATGGAGGTTCTAGATTGCGAGGCGTGGAGCCCTGCGGCGTGTTCCATCCGAAAAGAAATCCAAGAAAGATCATCTTGGTCGGGGTCTATCTCCTTTACCGCGTCAGCCTAGCGTTGACACGAAATCAGAGACAACATAGATTTCGATCAGAGACAAAACCGTCGAAGTGCGGCATTCATTCATCTCGGAGAAAAAAGATATAGTTAATCTAATAAAATCCTTGTTCAAATTATTATTCTATAAATTTTGACCAATTACCTATATTATTTACAAATATAAGTAAATAAAAAACATTCTAGCAACGCGTCCGTCGCAACACACCACCTATGTATAGGGACCATTTCCAAACGTCTTCGTCAAATGTCACTGTCAAACGTCACTGTCAAACATCACTGTCAAACATCCAAGGTGACGGGTTGACGTTACGGAAACAAACAGGTGTGTTTGTTTTGGAAGACGATCAATGACCAAAAGCGTTAAAATAATAGCTAAATAAACAATTATGTGTAATGAATGCGCGAATCAACAGACGTAAGTGCAGTATATGTGAAATTTAACACGGTTGTGTATAATACACGCAACAATATTATAAATGCGAAAGTGAGTTTGTTTTTTTGTTCCTTATGACACTTTATCTACTGAAACAATCTTCTTGAATTTTCGCATACACATAGCTGGAAATACGGAAAAGGGCATAGGGTACCTTTCATCCCGGGAAAAAGCACTGTTCCCGTGGGAAATCCACGCGGGCGAAGCCGCAGGCGAAAGCTAGTAATAAATTAAATCACAGTTGCAAAGTTATCATGTTTATTAGTTAAGTACCACAAAGACAAGAAAGGAATACTTATAAAATTTAAATTATCTAAATATAACTTAACTATTTCTAATAATTTTCTCTTGTTCAATTTAGTCTTGTTCATCCGAGCTGACTAACACCATTCGTGGAAATCAGATGCCTTATAATGAGCTAAACAAACGGGATTTGTCTTTTTGGCATCCCAGGTTTGCTAGTTGTTGCACTAGTTTTTCCATACACACATCTCTAAGTAGGTATTTTTAGGAAAGCTGTAAAAAAATAAGAAAATACACGTTACAACATACAACAATTTAAAAACTACATCTATCGCAGTTTATCGATACAGGACTACAACACACAATGTAAGCAAAGTAACATCACTAAATCTAGATGTTGGACGGAATTATCACTCGACAAATCCGTGTTTCTATAGGCGACTGGACTGATGTTGGTAAACAAATCCAACAATGACATTATAATAAAATGTATGAATTTTTGTTTAATTTATAATCATATGACAAGAATTTACTTACTAGAGAAATGTAACACTATCTTTCTGTAAAATAGATGTCCCAGACCTCTTTTTGCAGCACAAAATTTTACAATTCGGAATTTTTTGTATTGCGGCCTATGTGTCATTCACACTGACTGATGGATTCTGTCTAGCGAAAAGTCCGAATGCAAACAGTTTTTATAAACGCTCAAGTCCACCTGGGCCTAAGCTTTGCCAGAGGGGAAAGACATCTATGGCGCCTCCCTTCCGGGCCGCGCGCGGAAGTCCTTGTTGCTCGAAGGTTCTTTATGATACAACTAGAGAAATAAAATATTTTGTGTCAAAATCCGGGAAAAGGGACACGGATGGTAATGTGAATTTCGAAAGATAATTGAATATATAACAAAATCTATTTAATTTAACATTAGTTTAATAACTGCCCCCGTTAAAATAGATAAGGGTCCACCTCAAAGTTAGCCAAAAGTTAAAAATAAATGAAATTTAAATAGTTCTTTTAGCCTGGAACAGCGATTTGCACGTCTTCAAATAATCACCTTTTACGTGTCTTTTTGATATAATAAATAAATTATCTATCTATCTAGTCGGGAATTACAAACTATATAGTTTCGGGCCTAGGTGGGACAAGTTAGTTAAAAAACCCGGCCAAGTGCGAGTTGAACTCACGTGAGAGGATTCAGTACAATGCCAATTCTTATAGGATAATGGTTTATAGGATATAGGTTTTCCCGTAATCTACAAGCAATGAACTATATTTTGTACTTTTTTCATAATTTTTGGGCTCAATAGTTTCGAAGATCAGGGGTTATGGTCAATTTCGTCTTCTTTCATGGATAAAATCAAAACTATTTATTTTACAATAATAACAAAAATATATTTGAGATCCTCTTAACAAGCCCTTTCATTTTATATATAAATATATATATATACGGACAAATCACACATATTGAGTTAGCCCCAAAGTAAGTTCGAGACTTGTGTTATGGAATACTAACTCAACGATACTATATTTTATGACAAATACATATATAGATAAACGTCCAAGACCCAGGGCAATCTGAAAAAGATCATTTTCCATCTTGACCTGACCGGGGATCGAACCCAGGACCTCCGGTGTGGCAGTCTGGCGTGGTAACCATTAGACCACGGAGGTCGTCGATATATAGGACAGTAAGGTTTGTGTATGGTCTTTTGCTAAACCCCACACTTTTGATAATGATAGGTTTATATGATTGATACGACCAAGTAAAAAAACACAACGTTTATTGACTGACTGATAACAATAAAAACGAGTGCACACAATGAATGATAATTACGTACTAAATTATTCTAAAACAATAGCTGCGTAAACTGCTGACCGCAGCAATACTGTACGATTGCACCGTACAGTTTGCAAAACTTTTTTATTAAATTCCAAATTTGTCCCCCGAAAATTAAAAAAAAATATTTATTTACTTTGCACATCTGTATTTGGGTCACAGAATTACGCCATCCTACCAAATCTGATATGGTCCAGTGGATTTGGAGAAAATTGTCTGTGACAGACGGAAGCACAGACAGACGCACGAGTGATCCTCTAAGGGTTCCGGTTTTTTCATTTTTGTACGGAACCCTAACAATATCGTTTTTAAATTTTTAAGTAGAAATCTCGTGATCGAATTGTCTGGTTTACACACGGTTTACACAATTCTAATATAAATACTTTCTTCCGAATTCCGATAAAAATAATGATTTAATTACTTCCAGAAATAATTTGTTTTAATAGGAGGAGTATAGTATACTAGATTTTGCCCGCGGCTTCGCCCGCGTGAATTTCCCACGGGAACTGTGCTTTTTCCCGGGATGAAAGGTACCCTATCTCCTTCTCCGTACTTCCAGTTATGTGTATGCGAAATTTCAGGAAGATTGGTTCAGTAGATAAAGCGTGAAGAGGTAACAAACAAACTCACTTTCGCATTTATAATATTAGTTAGGATCTGTCTTCGGAATAACTTAACTTTACATGACAGTACAGTCAGGAAAAAATATGTCTGTTCAAAAAATCTGCTTATTTAAGTAAGATTTTCGTTTAAAGGAGTTTGTTCAAAGTGTATGGGGGCTTGGCTTACTGTGGACAGTTCGTTCAATAAATAATAGTATTATCATTCATCATAATTAATGTCAAATAGATTTTCTGAATATATATTGGAGTATGAATATCTATAATTAAAATATATCATTTAGTAAGTATTTTTTGCGTTTCCGATACTCAAATCAAAGATGTCGGCCTTTACGTGTGTTCTGGGATGCCATTATCTAAAATAATATTACATTTACGTAGTATATTGTTTATTCTTTGATGAAAGAATGGATTAATTAGGTATTTTTTTACCAAAATATATTAGTTTTATTTATTAAGTACACTCATATCACTTCATATTTATATTTTAGAATGAAGAATTATGTATTTATTTTAATTTTTACTTAATTGACCGAGCGAGCGAAGCGAGCGAAGGTCTCTAAATCGAGTTGGGGGCGAAACACATTGTTTGTATGTATGTATGTATGTATGTATGTATGTATGTATGTATGTATGTATGTATGTATGTTTGTACCGCGATAACTGCCGAACCGATGGTCCGATTTTGATGAAATTTGGTAAGCATGTAGAAAATATCAATAGAATTTTCAAGTTCGTTGGGCATCAAAATCGGTTCAGTAGTTTTTGAAATATTAATAAAAATGTCCGCGATTATGTAGCAAACGAAACCATAGCGTGTTCTAACTTTGGATAGCGCCATCTAGATTTTACTTAGGGAACTGAGTTATGTTAAAAAAGTCGAAATCTAAGCAGTGGTTGTAGACTTTGTAGATGATTTGTAAACTAGTAGTTCGCCCCCAAACTGTATACTCGCGAATAATAAATTTCAGCAACTCCTTGACCGATTTCAGCAACACCTTGACCGATTTGACTTCGATTGTTCGACCTCAAAAGTTCTATTAGCCATATGCTTACCAAATTTCATGAAGCTCCGACCAAAATTACTTGAGTTATCATCGGACAAACAAACATACACATATAAGCTAATAAATCGATTTCTTTGTTTTAAATATTGCCATTTTAGTTCGTAATAGTTCACTAGATGGCGCTGAACAGTTTCATTAATTTCTATATCAGACTAGATTTTTTCAAATTTCATAAGAACCAAGTACCGTTTTTCATAGTAAATGTAGTTGTTGTTTTTCATAGTAGTAGTGGTGGTGGCAAATTTCGGTTGTTGTTTGTTTGGTCGTTCGTCTCGTTAGTCGTTTGGTAAAAATAAAACTTACATAAAAGAAAATGGTACACCCTCATATTACAAATTATTATTATTATGTATTTAAAAAACAATCATTTTATAAACAACGTTTGTAAAACTGCATATTTGAAAAACATAATGCTTTGACAAACTCATCCTTTTCAAAAAATTATTATTTTACAAACTAATTACTAGACAAATATTGATTTTTTCAAATTATCATTTACCAAACAAATTATTTAACAAAATCATCAATTGGTAAAACAACGTTAGACTAAATATCTTATTGCAAATACATCGTTTGAAAAATATTATTTACCAAAACTATAAGATATTTATTTAATAAAAGACATTTACAAAAAAACAAAAAATATTATTATTGACAGGAATCAAGTTAGGTTCAGGTTATTTTTTTATGACCACCCGGAAAGACTTTGAGAGCGTAAAAGAAGTTAGGTTCAGGTTATTTTTTTTATGACCACCCGAAAAGGCTTGAGGTCAGAAAATAAGTTGGGTTCAGATTATTTTTTTTAATGAACACCCGGAAAGACATTGAGGGCGTAAAAGTTGGGTTCAGGTTATTTTTTTTATGACCACCCGAAAAGGCTTGAGGTCAGAAAATAAGTTGGGTTCAGGTTATTTTTTTTAATGACCACCGGAAAGACTTTGAGGGCATAAAAGAAGTTAGGTTCAGGTTATTTTTTTTATGACCACCCGGAGATACTTTCAGGGCGTAAAAGAAGTTAGGTTTAGGTTATTTTTTTTATGACCACTCTGAAGACAATAAAAGGGCAGAAAATAAGTTGGGTTCAGATTATTTTTAGGGTTCCGTACCTCAAAAGGTAAAAACGGAACCCTTTTATGATCACTTTGTTGTCCGTCTGTCTGTCTGTCTGTCAAACTTTTACTTCATCTTTGCTTCCCATCGAGCTAGATAGAGGTCAAACGCACTCAAATTTTCAATAAAAAAAACAACAAATTTCAGCTTTGTACGCCCAGTCGTTTTCGGCTGTGCATTCTCTGTAAGTCAGTCAACACATTTCAGCTTCGTACGCCCAGTCGTTTTCGGCTGTGCATTGTCTGTAAGTCAGTCAGTTACTACGTAACGCAAGATTTTATATTTTATATATTTTGATGATTGATTGATATAATGTTAGCGCCTGGGCTATTAAGAGGTCCTCCAATTTTTTATATTGTAAATTATACTATTTCTTCAACTGTGATTTTACCCTGCTCATCAGCACTTTTCAATCATATACTGTACATATACATAAGAGTCCTATATCAATAAAAACGCGGGTAATAATCGCGAGGTCTAAGTTCGCGGCGAACTACTAGTTAATTCAATTTTGTGTTTTCTTTACCTGGTAACACTCGATTCTTCAGCGTAGCTAAATGGTATATTTTAATTATAGATATTCATACTCCAATATATATTCAGAAAATCTATTTGACATTAATTATGATGAATGATAATACTATTATTTATTGAACGAACTGTCCGCAGTAAGCCGGCGATGAACAATGTCTTTTGAAAACTTTTTTATAAAAGCCAAAAGTATGTTATTACAGGTTTGATTCTATCATATCATCAAGTAGAAAATAGGATTATAAACTTGGGTAAAGAAATCTGATTATAAAATAAATACATATTTTCTCTTGTTTTTGTTTGCTATGTTGCACATATTTTCTCATAAGCGCATGACAAGACCATGTTGTACCTAGAGCAAAGAAAAATACACAATTCGAGAGATAAACTTTAGTGACATATAGGAAGTAATCATGGAAAAAATAAAAACTTCACTATATTAACAGTTAACAGTTTATTTTTAATCTTCGAAAGACGAACTCGCATACACGAGACATTTTTTATCTTTGGGAGCGCACGTGGACTTCGGCTTAAATGGTTTGGTGTACCGCGTGCCTCTCGAACTCCTGGTCGATCCTGAAAAAAAAAGAAAATCTTGGAACCATAGAGAAAATAAAATGACGTAATGATTTTTAATTCAGCCACCGATCTCAGCAATAGATGTATTTTTTACACATCTATTTCTGAGATATTTAGCCGTTCGAATCCAAAATTCCCACAGACTTAAATACTCTTTGCTTAAATATTTTTTTAAAATATTTCTGTGCAAATTCCGCGCTCCCCACAAAAATTGGCAATTATTTTTGCGTACAAAATTTCGCTAGACTCTTGTTTCTTTGAGAAAATTAAAATGCTGTGACGGGTGGTGTCATCGTGCCGTTCGATGCTCAGTTGTTTGACAATAAAGAATTTTGAATTATAAAAGGTATACGATTTTTTTTATGCCCAGGTGTTTATTTACACCTGCCGAGCGTCCCGCGTATTTTCTTTTGTTGCTTATTTCCAAAAAAGGTAAGGTACGTAAAGGTAAAAGAGAGCGCTTACCCTCAGTCGTCCCTATGCAAGGGGGTCGAAACATCCTCGACTCTTTTATCAGCAGAGTTGTGTTCGACAAATCTATATGCCACGCATCGAAAATTCTCTTCAATCCATGCTTCATTGTTTTAAAACTGTGTCTTTGACCTAAAAAAAATATTTTCTTAAATTTTAAGCACAACCAACCCTAACGAAAGAAAAAATCGGAAAAAAATACACTCGCTAACTGAAAACGCAAATTACTGTGATAACCACAGGAATATTTTTTTTATACTTAAGTCTGTGGTTTATCATTATGATTTTATTAATTCCATGCACCAGTCAGCCAAGTTCATTGTGATCTTTGCAAAGAGATAATCACTTGGATCTTTCTAAAAAAATTAAAAACTAAAAAATATTCTAAGTTACTGGCCACTAACACATTCCTTTAAAAAATAAACTTACCAGGCATTATAAAATTTAATAGTTTCTTTATCGAGTGCACTTCCCACTGGAAGAAACGCAGTTGTAATATATTAATCTGATACAATAAAGACTCAACCTCGTCTTTTGATTCAGCAGCGCTATGAGACAATATTTCAATTAATCTGTAACAACAAAATCCTACTTTGTATTATGGATGGTGGAAGAGAACTTTTACACAAAAACAACTGAACGGATACGTGCGTTAGTACATGGTTAGTACATAATATCTTGATGACGGATACGATGAAATTTAGTAACAGGGCACGTTTGTAAGATTTTATCAGATGCCTTTAGAAGACTTGATACCAGTTATATATATAATCTGACACCAGTTATATTTAACACACTCAAGTAATAAAATAAATTCCCGAACGAAAATCCCGTTATTCCCACGGGAGCACACAAAAAAATCACATCTATCCATTTTGACGTGAAAGAAGGACAAACATTTTGACACAATTTCAAATTTCTAATATTAGTACGGAAGTTATTTTAGTCGTATTCCTCATGACTGAAGGTCGTGGTCATATGAAATGAAACACACACGACTATCTTGGCAATGTTAATGGAGTTTGCCATTGCCTTCTCCATTTCATACACTAGCTGATAATTATCAACCAGAGTGCAGGTGTCCTCACGATGGTTTCCTTCACCGGAAGCAAGTGGTGGTCGATGAAAACTTCCATATATGAGTCAGGTTGGTATCAAACTCATATAGCAAGGGCAGGATTTGAACCTGGACCTTGGCAGCCACAGGCGGGCATCCTACCACTCGGCCACCACCGCTTCAAGATTGTATGGATCACCATAATCGAAGCCTCTACTATGAGAGTGGCATTTCTGTTTAGGCTTCGAATAGCGTATAAAAAAAAAGTAGCTAGTCACGATGAAAATACGCATTTCTAGCTTTCCATCACACTTCTCTTTCTAAAGATTACAGAAAAGCGAGGGGAAATATCTATACCTGGGTCATTCCCAAAATCCCCATTATGCGCATGGGATTAATTTTTTTTTTATATTTTGGACTAAAAGCACAGAATTCATAAAAGTACTACGTACAGAAAGAAAACTCCCAGCCCCTCCCGCAATATGGCATCGCACCCACCGCACTTCTCCCCCGTTCTTGTGTCTATTGGGATGCTATGACTATGAAAACGCACACATTGACGTGTTACTGACGTGTTCACGGATATACAGTTTCATTTATAGTAGTAGTAGGTATATTTAACGCCCTGTTTCTATGAAGCGCCCGCCCTGTGCTAAAAGTCTTTACATCTTATCTAGGGGAATTTTGGGAATAGTCCTATGAAATTCCCTACCTCAATGTGAAGGGGATTTTGGAAGTCTTAAATCCCCTGTGGGATCACCTAAAGAAAAAAAAGGGGTTTTGGGAATAAGCCAAATGTCTTACACATTGAAACATTTTGTGAAACTTGCCGATTAGCGGTCTGTCCACCGACAATCTTGGTAACAGTTGCATTTTTCTTCATATTAGCTAACACTGGCCGCAAAAGGTCGACGCAAAGCATTGCGTGTCTTTTCTTAATTTCAACTTCACTCAAACCATGCATGAAGCCTCTCCTATAAAGTTTATCTCGCTGTGCGAGCATCTTCATATACTTTTGCCATTTCTTTACTTCAGATAACTCCCTTGCTCTTGAAGGATTTATTGTGTGAAGAATAGAATCGTGAATTGTCGTATTCTTATCTTTATATGATTTTGTTGTTTTGCGAGTCCGTCTTTTCCTTTTTTGACGAGTTACTGGTGTGATAGGTCTTCGTTTAATTTTTGGTTTTGTGCTCGACGTTATGGGAACAACGCTGAATTGTTTTTCCTGGATATCTTCTGTTAACTGCTTTTGGAGTATAGCTAATCGTTCGTGTATGTTGGGCGTTGGAACTTGTATGGTTAGAGTACATTTTATACCTGAAATTGAAACTGAAGTTGAAATTCAGTAACAGAACTGTCTTAAGAGAAAGATTGAAACGAGTTCAAAATCTCGGGCGGAATTTGATGAAATTTGGTACACGGGTAGAGGAAATATCGGGAATAACGTATATGGTACTTTTTATCCCGAAGTTCTCAAGAGAGCGAAGCCTCGGGGCGGAGCTAGTATTAAAATTACTATGTTATTTTTAGAGGGAAGGCTACAAATGGCAATTTTTTTTTATTGAGTTTATAGGTCCCACTGCTGGACAAAAGCCTCCCTCTTATCTCTCCAACTACCCACAAGTTTGTTTCCCACAAGGTGGTTGTCTTTCACCCCTCCTGTGGTGTCTGCTTATAGATGAACTTATCCAAAAACTAAACAAACTGCACATATACACACAAGTATATTCAGACGACGGTGCACTTCTAGTATCAGGAAAAGTTCTTAGTGTCATAAGAGATATTATGAATAGAGGATTAAAAGTAACCCTAGAATGGTGTAGGAGCAAGGGACTAAACTTGAATCCAAATAAAACCAAGCTCGTTTTATTTACCACCAAAAGGAACAAGTCGTTACCTGCTCCTATCCAAATCAATAACACCAATCTAGAGATGGTAAGAGAAATCAAGTATCTGGGTGTTATCATAGACGACACACTTACCTTCAAGACTCACATCGTGGACACTTGCGCAAAAGCGAAAGTGGCCATGATGCAGTGCCGAAGAGCGATAGGAAGAACCTGGGGAATGAAACCCGAAATATTCATATGGGTATACAAGGCAATAATAATGCCAAGAATTCTTCACGGTGCCATAGTGTGGTGGCATAAAGCTGCTCAAAGTACCAACAAAAGGGAACTAGACAAGGTCCAAAGACTGGCTGGACTGATGGTATCGGGGGTGATGAAATCAACCCCGACGGCGTCACTAGAAATGGCCCTCGGTCTAAATCCATTGGACATAGAAATAAAAAGGAGGGCAACAGAGCAATGGTTTCGACTAAAAAGCCATAAACTCTAGAAAGGGATAACCTGTCAATGATCCTAGCAAATAATGATCTCATCAGGAAAGCAAGGCTCTTTGACAAAAAGTACAAGATACACATAGGTACCAGAGAAGACTGGAAAGTCGCAGATGAGGCGGGCATTGTCGCGACAACCTGTTTCACTGATGGCTCCAGGAAAGAATCTACAAAGCTATCTGGCTCCGGTATACTGATCATACATCAGGACGGCACAGAATATGAAAGAACCGTAAAATTGGGCAAATATGCTAGCGTGTTCCAAGGAAAAATAAACGCAATCCTGGAGTGTGTGAACACTATAAGCGAATGGCCCGACAATACGGAAAAAGTCATCATATACAGTGACAGTCAAGCAGCGCTAAAAGCACTAGATAAAGAAGAAACAACGTCGGCGTTAGTTAAAGAATGCAAGGATGCTCTGAACAGGCTGGCCAACAATACTGCGGTCACTGTAGCCTGGGTTCCAGGTCATAGAGGCATAACTGGCAATGAAAGAGCAGGCGAACTTGCTAGGAAAGGAGCAGATGAAACCTTCGTGGGACCTGAACCCAGACTTCCCATAGCCTATGGGATAACGAAAGGCGTCATCAAGCATAGAATGAAAGTAGAATCCAATAGAAGATGGAGAAGAACTAGAAGTCTAAGACAATCTAAAATCTTCATCAAAGCAGTAGTCCAAAATAAATCAAAACACCTGCTCAAATTGAGCAGGAAGAACATTAGAATCATTATAGGAATCCTCACAGGACACTGTCAACTGAACAGGCACTTGACAGTGATTAAGCAAATGGACGATCCCATTTGTCCCAGCTGCCTGGAAGAAGAGGAAACTAGCTTTCACTTAGTAGCAGAATGTCCTGCATTTGCCGCTGCAAGGAGAGAAATATTGGGCTCAGACGTCCTATCTGAGGATGATCTGAGCAACATTACAATAGGGCAGATGTTAAAATTCTGCAAAGTAACAGGTAGATTCAATGGGTCGCCACCAACGTGAGTTACCAGGTAACTCAAAACCCTATACGGGTCTCGGGGAATTGGGTGAAATGGTCCCAGCATAAGTGGACTGATCACCCGTCTGGTGCTCGCGCTGGCGTCCCCACATAGTAAATAATAATAATCTCTCCAACTACCTCTATCGCTCGCTACCTGCTGCCACTCTGCCACTGCCTTTCAAACGCCGACAATTCGTCAGACCACCTCATTTTCGGCTTGCCTCAAAAATGGCAACTCCTGTGTAATGGCCTTTTTAAATGGGAACTCTTTAACTATTGGTTTAAATACTCACCAACAGCAACAATCGCAACAAACAATATTTTCATCATTTTCTTGAAAACTAAAAACCAAGTATTCGCATTGCTTTTGCAAAAAAAAAGATTAAATTCAGTCGAGCATTATTCAACAATTACACGATAAAATTAAAGAAAATGGCACTCTGCTTAGTGTTTTTCTTGCATACGTAATCTTTTTATATCAATAAGTACTAAGTACTCATTTTAAAAAGGAAATGTTCGTTTTAATAAGTTTTTGAACTTTTTGAGCGATTTGCCACAAAGTCACGTGTAATATCTTGCTCCTAATTAAATGATAGATAAATCGTTTATTTGACGCCACCAACACACACAAACATAAGTACACGAGACATTTAAAATAAAAAAAAAAACATGAATGTATAAAATTATAAAATAAAAATGATTAATTTCAGTATATCAATATTTGAATTTAGTACATTTACATTTTAATTGTTATGTTTATTATAATTACTTTTGTCAAAAAAATTGTTAATAATTTTTTAATAAATAAATCTACCCAATGCCTGTTTACCTTAATTATAATGCCTGCCATAATCAATACGTGTTGCAACAAAACAAAACAGTTTTTCTTTAGCTCAGTGGAATTAAGTATATTGCCCGTATAGCATTTTCAGCCATAAGTACTTATATATTAATTATGTGCCAGCACCACGCAGTTACTACACTTACTTTCTTCCTACGTCGCTTTGCTCCTCGCAATCTTTTGTTCATCATAACTACAGCTCAGATCGCTTGGAGACAAACCTTCTTTTTGTACTTAAAACTTCATATCTTTTAGTTTTGGTAAATAATATATATCAAATGATGTATTTGCCATAAGATATTTTGTCTAACGTAGTTTTACCAATTGAAAATTTTATTAAATAATTTGTAAAACGATAATTTGTGAAACCAATATTTGTCTAATAATTTGTTTGTAAAATGATCATTTTTTAAAAGGATGGAAGGATCAAAGCCTCATTTTTTCAATTAAGTAGTTTTACAAACGTTGTTTGGTTAATGTTTGTTTTTAAAATGATAATTTGTAATATGAGGGTGTACCCATTATTCAGCCATAAGTGCGAGCCTAATGGGAGACGAAACAGATTGCTGTAAATGAATTAAATGAACTTCGCTCTGTCAATAGATTATTTATTAGACATCTCATTTGATATAGTATTCATTTTCTACAGATGCGCGGTCTGATTCTTCTGTAGACTTTCTCCCTTGCTTCAGCTCTTGGTCGGTAAAGGCCTCGAGCGCGCCGATCACCAAGTCGACATCTCGTAGGCACACATCAGCTGCTATCTCGACGAACTCTGAAATTATTATTATAGATAAATAAATATATACGGACAAATCACACAGATTGAGCTAGCCCCAAAGTAAGTTCGAGACTTGTGTTATGGGATACTAACTCAACGATACTATATTTTTATAACAAACTAGCTTTCGCCCGCGGCTTCGCCCGCGTGAATTTCCAACGGGAACAGTGCCTTTTCCCGGGATGAAAGGTACCCTATGTCCTTCTCCGTACTTCCAGCTATGCGTATGCGAATTTTCAGGAAGATTGGTTCAGTAGATAAAGCGTGAAGAGGTAACAAACATACAAACACACTTTCGCATTTATAATATTAATAATAAGAATGACTTTTTTTATTACATCATTTACATTTTTTTGTAAACTATTCATTAATTAAATTATGAAAAAAAAAAAACTTAAAGAAATAGAAAAAAAAACAAAAAATACTTACGCTGCAACTTATGCCCACAATTCTTCGCGTACAACTCGCATCTATTCTTAAACACTACAGGCTTGTTGCCGTCCACATTAATAGCGCACACTGGCTTCTCCTCATCAGGGCAGGAGTCAGGGCAACCCTCCCTCAGGGCAAACATTACATACGCCCTGCAGTATTTAGTCTCCACTGGCTGAAATTCTGAAATAATTAGTCAATAGTTGGATCCACAGTTGGAATGGCATTAGCGCCATTGCCTAATTCCATTATGGTATACTTCCCATCACGTAAAAAGGCCGCTGGTATGGTGAGGAGGGGAGAAACTTGCGCATGGGTACGACTGATGAACCAATCGCGCGCGCCGGTCGAGACCCGCCCGACCCCCGCTCACCGCATAGACCGATATATCGCCTACTGCGCAGCTTAACCGCCAGCGGACTTTTTACGTGACGGCAACTATACTGGGATGGTACTACTGCGTATTATGGAACAAGGCAATTGGGGCCGGACAAGGTGTAAAAAATGTTAAAAATATGTAATTTTATGATAGAAACACATTTTGCGACTTTTCAGCACAAGTTTATTCTTCTCATTAGTGATCAAAGTTTTTGGGAAAGAAAACATTTGTATAATGCCATTCGCGCGTGACATCATACAAATGTTACATTTACATTTAGTAAAAGCGTTTTGGTATCGTCCGAAAATCGTTCAACTTTGATTGCTGATGAGATTCTTTGACTAATGATTCTATTATTGTGAGATTTTTTAAATAGGCATTAGATAAAATTGTTGTCAGGTTGCAACAATAGTAAAGGATTATTCGCATTAGCACCAGTGCCAGTGTCAGTTCCATGATGGTACTACTGCGTATCATGGAACAAGGCAATGGAAGTTACTATTGGGAAATAGTAACTATTCGTTTAAAGTGATTTCTGCATGGCAACTTTCATCACCATTTGCTTCCAGTGAAGGAAAACATCGTTAGGAAACCTGCACTCACTGACGTTTAGTTTGCTTGTGTGTATAAAACAGCTGCCGCTAGACAGCGGTGGTTGTCACGTCATGTCAGATGCCGCTAGGCTATATGGGAAAAATTTGACACCAGTTAGTTATTTATAATTGTAACACACTCGATAATGTACCAATCCACCTTGCCTCGCTGACTCACTGAGTCCACCAGATCACGTTGCATCGTGTTGCCTTCCTCGCCGTGTCAGACTTTGTATGATAAGTGGGAGGGAACCACATTTAGGGATAGGAATTATGGGACCATGATGGAAGGTAGGAGTAGGCGGGACGGGATACTATAGCCACGGGAAAGTGGATTGTGGTCCGTAGTAGCTCTGGAAAGGTGGTGGACTCAATTATCTACTACCGGACAGACAGCAGGATTGAGCAACCCATGCTTATGGCCTAGGGAGGCGGTGGAGGCCTTATAGTCACCGTCAGCCAGACACATCATCCGACTTCTAATTCGTAGCGGTTCTCCGTTCCACTAATCCAAGGAGGAGAAGGACGAGTGTGTGCGTCTGCGTTTGCGCACCTTAATATATCCTGCGTATCTGACCGTTTCCGTAATGTACCAATAGCTCACTCACTCAAAAATCCTCTGTAATTCGCGCACTTATTGTTCAAAATAAGATGGCACGCGCTCTGGAACCACTGGAACTTCATGTTCCTCCTGCAAAATTGAAATTGTAAATAATAAATACAAATCACGGCTTAACATATCGAGCCAACCTCTCAAGAGACAAAACTGGTTCACAGTAGCGGATACACAGGCACGGGGGCACGTGCACCCCCCAGACTGCTTTTTTGTGTACCTATTGTGGAGGGAGATTCCTTAATAGTGCAGTTCCCCCTTTTGAGCCCCGCCACCGTCTTTCGATATCAATTTTTTGCAACCCCCCCCCCCCCTCCCAACATGCATAGTCCGCCAATGCCCTTGTCCACCCCCCCCTCCCAGAGATAAATCCAGGATCCGCCCTTGCTGGCTCATATCGCTCTGGTTCTTTTCAGACTCCACCTTTGGGCGATTTTCCGAACAAATAGTTCCAGATGACTTCATAGATGGTGCTTAGTAAAACGCGAGTCCATACAAAAAGCAAAAATGCACTAAATTTTCATTTCTATAAAATAAAACCTAATAAAAAAAACATCTAAAAAGTATCAATATTGTATTTGTTTGTTGATTTATTTATTTGTTTGTTTGTAACCTCTTCCCGCTTTATCTACTGAACCAATCTTCCTGAAATTTTGCATACACTTAGTACAAAGTACTGAGAAGGACATAGGGTACCTTTCATCCCGGGAAAACGCACTGTTCCCGTGGGAAATTCATGCGAGTGAAGTCGCGGGCAAAAGCTAGTTAAATATATATTCTGATAAAAACTCATTCTGTATTCGCTGTTTACAAATGCTGTGTTCGCAATTTCGCATACCTGTTAAGTCCACACGCTAATCTAAAGTAATCATTGCAATGGTAGGGGTCACAGTAGTCCATCCACGCCGGGTGATAAGGTTTTGGCTGGTTAAGAATGGCTAAATCAGGTATTAACGGTTTTATTGATACTGAAAACAAAAGAAAACAATATTTATTTAAGTACTTTCATATAGAAATAAGATATGGTGAAAAAATTCCATGCGATGCTCAAAAATCCAAAAATAAATATTGATGGCTTCCTACACTTAATTGATTTTCAACTTCATCGAATATGGGTTAAATCAAATACCTCACTCGTATAGTGGGTATATGTGTTAGGTGACGCATGCCTAATGCGTTTCAATAGAAATCGGATATGGTGAAGATTTTCGATGTACAGGATTGAAATGCGATAGCTCAGTTGGAAGAGCAAGGTCGTATAAAGACCTGGTCGCGGGTTCAAGTCCTGCTCGCATGGAATTTTTTCACCGTATCTTATTTCTATATGAAAGTACTTTAGTACTAATTGCATCTGCGATGCTCAAAAATCCAAAAATAAATATTTATTTACTTTGCACATTGTGTTGGTAGTTATGCCATCCTACGAAATTTCACCTGATTTGATCCAGTAGATTCGGAGCAAATTCAAAATCAATCGTTTTTATTTAAATAGGCTTAAAAATAGCACTTTTATCGTCAAATTCTTGTTTTTTAGTTGACGTCATAAAATTACTTAAAGCTAAGGTTACCACCGCCTCCAAAGCGCAAGCGGAGAAGAGGCGGCGCAACAAACTCCACTGCTGCATTTTCTCCAAAAACGTCACTTTACAACATGTCTTACAATTAAATAACTGTGTATGTGGACGAATATAAATTGAATATTTATATGAAATGTCAGATTAATAAAACTATAAATTAAAAGAATTAATTAAAATTATAAATTATTGCAAAAAAATCAAGAAATAAACCAGATGGGCAGAAAAAATCCTGTTATTTCTTAATTTGATATGCATTGTTATGGAATTTTCTCTCCACAGTAGGTACACAAAAAAACAATCTGGGGGGGCACGTGCCCCTCCCCCTAAATCCGCTACTGTCGATACAGGTTCCTTTAAATATTTTCGCTCGATGTCCAACAGAAAAACATTTCATTCTTTCTACACGTGGATCTCGACTGTGGATTCAGATGTACCTTCTGTACCTAACTAGAAGAGTGGACTTGGGGGTGGGGACCGTAGTGCAGTAAAAACTTCGAGCAACAAGGACTCCCGCGCACGGCCCGGAGTCAGTGTTGCCAACAGGTGAACAAGCTGTCCACCAGATTCGACTTCTAAAACCACCAGAAAACCACTAACCAAAAACCACCAAAGTTAAAAAGCCACTAAATTTGACACTAAATTCTTTTTTATTGTTAATATGCAAGACAATAAGCAGGAATATATGAAAAACGCAGCCAAGAATCCCGAAACTTTTGAGAATACCAAGGTTTCGGCATATTTTTCATTAAGTGACCTATCCCTTGCGAACAAATTTCAGACAGTGAATAAGACCAATTTGAGAAAGGAGAAAGTTTAGAATATAAAAAATATTTTGCTGGAAATCCCCGCTTCACCTGACAGAAAACTGCTATAAACATAAACATATTTTACGGGAAATCCCCGTAAAATATGAAAAAAAAAGGGAAAAATTCTATTTCACTAAACCACCAGCCACTAAACGCAATATTTCCCCCACTAAAAGGTGATCCAAACCACCAGTTTTAGTGGTAAATCCACTAAGTCGGCAACACTGCCCGGAGTCCGTGTTGCTCTATGAGTAAAAAAGAAAGAATATTAAAAAAAAAAAAACAAAAAATAAACAATGAGCGATTTTTCCGACAGCTATTAAGAAAAAAAAATACGTATAAAAAAAATCTCAACAGATGGAGTTTTATTGAAAGCCGAGTTGTAATAATGGCTGTACCTAACCTATATTGTGCGCTTTTTATTGGAAGCCAGAAGCAGAAAAAAAATCACAATATTGTTAATCAGTTGCACAAATCACAATATTGATTATTTTTAGATGTTTTTTTTTTACGTTACGTTAAGTTTTATTTTTTTTTAATTGCCAATCCCGGGAATTTTTGCTTTTTGTATGGAACTTTTTCTCTCGCCTTTGCTTAAGCGCCATCTATGAAGTCATCTGGAACTATTTATTTTTTATTTGTGTCTCGGAAAATCCCTCATTGTTAAAGTGATACGTTACCTTTTTTTCTGTCTTCTACAAATCCCGGATTCGGATATCGATGTCTGAAAAAAGTACATAAGTTAAGTAATAATTAGTCATAATTTATTATTATGAAACTTACCTTCGTCCGCGCGTAATATACTATTGGTACAGTTCCCGTCACGTAAAAAGTGCGCTGGAAGTTAAGCTGCGCTGAGCTGCACAGTAGGCGATATATCGGTCTATGCGGTGAGCGGGGGTCGGGCGGGTCTCACTCAGCGCGCGCGATTGGTTCGTCAGTCGTACCCATGCGCAAGTTTCACTCCTTCCTCTGTCTTCCAGCGACCTTTTTACGTGATGGGAACTGTAGATTCTAATAATATCAAGATGAAACCTACGCGTTTAGACGCATAATGTTAAAAGCACAGAATGATAACCGCTTGAAAAATGGTAAAAGAGCAAAATGTTAAAGGAGCAAAATGGTAAAAACGCAAAATGGTAAAAATGCAAAATGTTAAAAACACAAAAAGGTAAAAATGCAAAATGGTAAAAACACAAAAAGGTAAAAACGCAAAATGGTAAAAGCGCAGAATGGTAAAGATTTCAGTGCTATAGTACATGAGCTGCAAGGACTATATTAACATCTTACTGGTGAATTGTAAAGTAAAATACAAATAAAACAAGAAAAGATTTTATTTATTTTTTTCATTATTATCAACAATGACCACTTTTGTGATGACTTTGACCTCCTCCGATCAAATTTGGTTCAGTTTTTGCGTGATGCGCGTACAAACATACAGACAGAAAGACTTCAAAAATTCTAAAAAAATTGTTGGCATCTATTGGCCCTTTAAAGACCCTATAAAGGTTTTTCTTGAACATTTCCTATGTACAGCAGAAAACACTGTCTTTTATTATACCTATGTATTGATGATGATTGGTGATAAGTAGTTTGATTTGTTAAAAGCCGATTAGCAACGTACCGCCAAAAAAATTCCGAAAATTTTTCGGAAATTTATCGGGGTTTTTTAGAAAAAAAATCCGTTCTCGAGAATATCTCCGAGAAAATTACCGCTTGTTCTGTGAACATTTCGATAACGGCACATCACTATTATTGCTGATAGACTGATTGGTTATAATTTTAAACTTGATACAGAATACCTGTATACTTATGGAATTAATGAATTAAAATAGCTTCATTTAAATAGGCTTAAAAATAGCACTCGTCATACTAAGTTAGTTCTATTATAGCTGATAGACAGTTATAATTTTAAAATTGATACAGGTATACTTTTGGAATGAATGAAATGAATGAAAATTGCTTCATTTAAATAGGCTTAAAAATAGCACTCGTCATACTTAGTTAGTTGAC
The DNA here is from genome assembly GCA_018467065.1 of Ephestia elutella. Lineage (NCBI taxonomy): Eukaryota > Metazoa > Arthropoda > Insecta > Lepidoptera > Pyralidae > Ephestia > Ephestia elutella. Next base: position 4,236,083 of record CM031574.1, on the reverse strand, counting down.
GTCAGAAAATTACTTAAAGCTAAGGTTACTACAGTACAGTCTCCAAAGCGCAAGTGGAGAAGAGGCGGCGCAACAAACTGGAGTTCTCTCTCTCGGCTCTCCACTCTGAAATGTAATGCAGCAGTGGACTGGTGCAATTCATTTTTGGAAAAAAGATATACCTCATACATACAGACAAAGACCTATGAACAACACTCAACGGTCCCTATGTCCTGAACATCGTGGGACAAATATTTGCCCGTGCTAGGAATCGAACCCAGGCCTCCAGATGGTGGACGGGCGTGGTGTGGTGACCTCTACGCCATGTACCCTGGTTAAAACCCAAGATTGAGTTAAATAGGCGGCTTCTGGGTAAGCTCGCTACATCGTAGACCTCATCTCTGTCCTCGGGCAAGATTGTGGTCAAGAGCAAACCCATCTCTAATAATAAAAAAACAAGTTATCACCCATTTCAGTGCATACAATGAAGTGGGTGATATGATTACTAGCGATGTGCCGCCGAATTTCCTGTTCCCGAAAATTTCTTGAAAATTTCCGAAAATTCTCAAAAATTTTCTCGGCGTTTTAGGAAAATGTTCCGTTCTCGAGAAATTCCCAAGAAACTTTCGCTCTTTCTATGAAAAATTCGGAAACGGCACATCACTAGATAACTGCGTTTTAACCCAGTCTCGGGTTTTAACCTGAGTTACCCATATATAACGCCATGGATGGTTTGAGGATCAGAAACTAAAAAAAATATAAAAACAATCACTTTGGATGAACAATCGGCCTCAAGGCTGCATTTTGTTTCTTCTGCCTGCTACTGGCACAAGCTAAAAAAAAAAGACAATTTTAACCAGAAATATTAATTACTAGCTTTTGCCCGCGGCTTCGCTCGCGTGAATTTCCCATACAGGAACGTGCCTTTTCCCGGGATCATCACCGTCGATCACCATCAAGTCGAAATGGCAAATATTATCAATTTGATTCGCGGGATTAAAGGTACCCTAAGTTATTCTGACTTATTATGCGAAATTTCAGGAAGATTGGTTCAGTAGATTAAGCGTGAAAAGGTACAAACAAACTCACATTCGCATCCTAATCCTAACTAATATTATAAATGCGAAAGTGAGTTTGTTTGTTTATTTATTTATTTATTTGTTTGTTATCTCTTCACGCTTTATCTACTGAACCAATCTTTCTGAAATTTCGCATACACATAGTTAGAAGTACTGAGAAGGACATAGGGTACCCTTCATCCCGGGAAAAAAGCACTGTTCGCGTGGGAAATTCACGCGGGCGAAGCCGCGAGCAAAAGCTAGTTTATAATATAAGGATTAGGGTATTATAGGCCGGTAGAATTAAAGCATAAAATAAGACGAATTGACTTTAAAGCCAACAAAAGACTTTACTATCTTAGGAGCTTCATTTGTTGCCCAATATTACTATCCCAGCCTTTCCCCCTTGAAAAAGTTGTGCTTGGGGCACAGGGGGTTAAATGTACCGTCAAAAGTGGTGTTATTGCTGTTTTACGATTCTATGTTATAAATGACTCACAATTTCGTTACAGTCTTAATGGGAGCTTTAGAGCATGAAATTGTGCATTTAATGAGAGTAAATATATATTTTTGGACAACCCGTTCCCATAAAATTACTCATCGAAGTTGAACAAATATCAAATTTTTATAACTAATTCAGTAATTTCAATCACGCAAAACCACTGAACGGATTTCGATGAAATTTGATAAACGAGTAAAGTAAAACCTTAAAAGTATATACAGGGTTATTTTGAAACATTTGGCCAAATTTTCGCAGCAGATTTGGTTGACGAAATTAAGCAAGTTTCCAAAAAATCTATGTCAAAAAATGAAAAAAAATGTTTTGCTTCCCATACAAATTGTACGATCAGCTGATGGGACTTAGTATGGAATGTTGAAATTTTATGTTATTATTTTACTACAAATTTCTTTCGAACGTAGTTGTATTCCAAGTACTGAGCATATTGTAAAAATTTGGCCAGTAGTTACAAAATAACCCTGTATGCTACTTTTTATTCTGAAATTGTCACGAGTGTGAAGCCCCAGGCGCCAGCTAGTATTAAATACCATGTCGGATGTATATTACTCAATCACACAAAATCTACTGAGCACATTTCGATGAAATTCGGTACACGAGTAGAGTTAAACCTAAAAATGCACATAGTCTACTTTTTTTCCTGAAATTCTCACGGGAGCGAAGCCCCAGTGCGCATCTAGTATCTAATATCATAAATGATAAATTTCCCATACAAACTTGCATTTTTTGTCACTCAATCACACAAAGTCTACTGGACGGATCTTGAGGAAATCTGGCACACAAATAGAGCAAGTCTTGAAAATTCACATACACAATTTTTATCCCGAAATTCCCAAGTGAGCAAAGCCCCGGGGTTTAGCAAGTTTTCCATATCTATGAAAAATGCTATATTAGCTGCGCCCCGGGGCCCTAACCCCGTAGGAATTTCGGGTTAAAGAGCACCCTATGTGCTATATCCTGTATTTTTCTTATAGTGTTTCAAATTTCATCGAAATCCATCCAGTAGATTTTGCGTAGTTAAGTATCAAACATACATCCTCGCGAATGTCTAAACTTTCGCATTTAAAATATCTTCAGAATTTCTTCAATTTCGATGAGCACTAGTATTGGACCGAGTGTTCCAAAATATACGTATTTAGTCCCATAAGACGCAGAATTTCATGCTTTAAAACTTTTAATAGGGCTATGTTTTCGAAAATGTGGGTCTTTTTCGAAATATATTAGTAAAACCGCAACAATACCCCTTTTTGTAGGTATATTATCACCCCCTGTGCGCCAATCACAACTTTTTGGAGGGGGAAAGTCTAGGATAGTCATATACTACTAACGAAGCCATTAAAATAATAAAAGCTCTTGTAGTCTTTAAGTTCGAACTGAAACTTAATTCTACCAGCCTATTAGGATTATGGATAAAAAATAATACTCACAAATTATTACAAAAATGTGCAATAACAGCAAAATATGTAGTACAAACTTCATGTTTAGAGCGTTTAACGGAAAAAAATGGCGTCCAAGCCATTTTATTAACTGGAGCAATAAACCATTTAATTAATCTCAATTTTTATGATTACCTATGATTGCTAATTGCTACAGAGCAATAAAGTTATCAATCAAAGAACAAATAAATAATCCTCCATGGCCCAACGGTCAACACGCCCCGCGGACTGCCACACCGGAGGTCCCGGGTTCGATCCCCGGTCGGGTCAAGATGGAAAATGATCTTTTTCAGATTGACCTGGATCTATGATGTTTATTTATATATGTATCCTACTATGCTACTAATATGCTACTATGCTACTAATATAATAAATGCGAAAGTTTGGATGTGAGTTTGTGCTTTTGTGAGGATGTTTGTTACTCAATCACGCAAAATCTACTGAACGGATTTCGATAAAAATTGGTATACGGGTAGAAAAATACCGGGAATAGCACATAGGCTACTTTTTATCCCGAAATTCCCACGGGGGCGAAGCCCCGGGGCGCAGCTAGTTTCTAATAAAATATAGTATCGTTGAGTATCCCAGAACCATAGCGCTAGAAAAAAAAAAAAATTTACTTGAGACACTGACAGCTGAGGAAGTGGGATGTCAGATAATGGTTTTAGCCTATGTTGGTAAAGGACAGGTAATATCTTCTGTGAAGCTCATTTTTTTGTCAAGTTTGACATTTTTAGTGTGTTTTGGTTCCATAGAATTTGTAGGCAATCTGTAATTTTTTTTTAATTTGGAGCACACTATTATGTACGTTTTTGGGCTTCATTTGACAATCAAGTTTATAGCTATGAATGATTTTTTTTCTATGTCTATGTCCATAACTCAAGTCTTGAACTTACTTTGGAGCTAACTGGCTAACTCGAAAATAGGATCACTTTGATTTCAATCTGTCAAGACATATCGATAAAGGCTGATTATAATAAGGCTTATACGCTAACGCAATCAAAAGCTATGGCAAAGAAAAAATACACTACGCGACCATGTGCCATAAATGTCACATTTTTCTATATTTTGTGATTTCTGATACTCTGTCCTTGACAAACAGACAACGAAATGATCCTATAAGGTATGAGGAATCGAAAAATTTATCCCTTATACCTTATAGGATATTTAAGTACGGAACCCTAAATAAGTTCAAACAATAGAGAATCAATTATAAAAAAATATTTATTCGTCATTAATTATCCTATAACTAAAATAAAATGGCATCATATAAAACTAACATCAAACTTGACATAATTAGGTCACATCGGGACAGTCACGTAATTTCAATTTAACAATCGTATAAAATTACTCATAAAATACAAATAAGTATGAAAAACAAAATATATCTAACCTCTAATCATAGAAAATAATTTAAAAATTATTTGGGTCTACTTTTTGCTCAGACTTATTGTTACTTTCCAATCCAAAACATATCTAAACTTTAATTATAAAAAAAATGTTTATTTATTTTTAACCTTAGTCTATTTTGCTACTGGCCGCTTAGATGCCTTATTATTTAAAAAAAATAGAAAAGCAAAACTTAATTAGGGCTCGTTCTATTATAAAAATTTTAAAAAAATAAAACATAAAAAAACGCTAGCTTTATTAACACTTCTTTTTGGCTTTTCATATCATTTTTCAGCCAATTTGGTATCACCAAAAAAAATCTCATCACTTTGGTATTCGTTAAACTTTTGGTCGTTAAAGACTAAAGAATAAGTTGGACTCAAAAGACAAAAGCAGAAGTACTAGAGGCCATAGTTATTGCTGTCATTTTACATTTAGGGGCGCTTAAGATAACAATATAAATTGTAATAATTATAACATTATATATAAAATATCGCAGTTGTTTCAGATTATAATCTTTTATAATTACGCATATTCATAAAATAAAATATTTTTATCTTACATTTTTCGTAATTTTAGATAATTTAACTTTATAATATTATTACAATCTTCAATGTTTTTTTTTTTATTTCTTTCTACCTAATATCATTAATAATGTTTACTGCACCATACACTTTTCACTTATATCTTCTTCCACCCAAAGGTTGGCTGGAAGAAATTGCATTTGCGATAAGCCCGCCTTTGCGCTCATTTATGTATTTAGTTTTTGCCACCACTTTGTATGTTTTTTTTCTGTAAAGTGTTGATCTATATATCAATCTTCTTTATCTAAGCTGTATATAGTTATAAATCAGATACTTAGTCAAATTTAATCATAGCGGAATTTATTAGATAGGTATACTTATACATACTTGTATGTTATTTAAAATTAAATTACATTAATTAGTCTAGTTTTTGGCACCGCTTATAAAGGCAATATATCACTTTTCTAGTTTCTAAGAACTACTAACTATTGCTTCGCGGCTTTGCCCGCGACAAAAAGTTTATTTTATGAGTTTTTCATACAAACTATTTTTTCCCTAGAGCCACTATTGGGGTTGATTTTTGAAAAAAAAGTAGCCTATGTTTGGCCCTAGTTCTTCAACTATATTCATACTAAACTTCGTCAAAATCGGTCTAGCAGTTTAGCCGTGAAAGCGTAACAGACATAAAGACAGATTTTCGCATTAATAATAGTAGTATAATATTGAAGTATAGATGCAAAAACTTTAAATATATACACGGTGAATTTCCGTTGGTTTTGGAGTCAAAGCTAATTCATAAGAATCGAACACTAAATAAGCTAATCAAAATAAATATTCAGACACAAAAAAATTTGACTACAACTCGAATGCAAAAATGTGAGAGCAATTGGTAGCGCATACATACTTGTATTCGAGGTCATCGAGTTCACGCGGCACTATGATGAGTTGGGCGTAACTACGTGTTGTCGAACGAAAATCACTTTGTAACTTTGTTTTATTTACGTCGTATCACAAATTTGGATTGCGTATATGGATAGAGGAATTATTTATTGACTTACTAGCCGCGCCCCGGGACTTCGCTCCTGTGGGAATTTATATATACCAAATTTCATCGAAATCCGTCCCGTAGACTTTGCGTGATTGAGTAACAAACATCCTCACCAGAGATGGGCAAATTTTTATTCGAATAATCATCCGAATAAAATGTTATCCGTGGCCAATTCATCCGCGGATGATTTATTCACGAATAAATTATCCGCGGATAAATTGGCCACGAATAAATTATCCGTGATATCATCCGTCATTTGAATAACGAATAAATTACGTCATCATTTTATTCAGTCCAGTCCATTCAGCCCATTCAGTCCAGCCCAATCAGTCCATTCGGTCCAGTCCATTCAGTTGACTGAGTGTTAGGGCGCCCGCCTGTCTCTGCCTGCACTCAGATACATGAACCTGGGACTTGCAGCCAAGTCCCAGGTTCATGTAAAACATCTGACATTTGAGCGACCGTTTTGGTCTAATCAAAAGGTGCCCGCTTCCCTAAGTTCAAATTTGACACTACAAAATCACTCCTATAGATTGTCAGAAGCGAGAGGACTGATGTTTTACATCAAAAACGACAAAGCCTTACATACCTAAAATGATTGTATGAAAATGATGACGTAATTTATTTGTTATTCAAATGACGGATAATATCACTGATAATTTATTCGTGGCCATTTCATCCGCGGATAATTTATTCAAGAATAAATCATCCGCGGATGAATTTCCACGGATAAAATTTTATTCGGATGATTATTCAAATAAAAATTTATTCGGATAATGCCCATCTCTGATCCTCACAAACTCACATCCAAACTTTCGCATTTATAATATTAGTAGGAAGTAGAATACGACATAGAACTCTAACAACGCCAAAAAAATGGTTCCACGAAATAGGAACCTCTGTGGGCGGGGCGTAAAATAGACACCTCACTTCGCCTCAGTTCGCCGTGGCGCAGCGAGTTCAACGGTTGTACTTGTACCTAACGCATAAGTGTCAATTGTACGTATCATCGAGTAATTTCGCAAGTTTAATTAGCAAAAATAGGCCATCGTGTGTCGTAAAGTGGTGTAGAAATCACACAGATATGAAGAACAGCGGAATTACCTTTCTTTCCTTTACCGAGACTACGTAATACTTATATTAATTCTGTGCCGAGACTTCAAACGCCAAGCGGCTGGCCGTTTGTTTGAGCGGTAGCCGGCTGCCGCGGTGTGTTGACCCCGCCCCGTGACCTTGACGCGCCCAATCGTGTACTAGCTTTATCTATGAGAATGTGTGAGTGTCTTGTTGTATTTAAGTACATTTGTTTGCGTAAATGGAACCAAGATTTGAGCGTTCGTTGTATGAGAGTTACACCTCCATATTTATTTATAATTCAATGGATACGACATTGTTTTTAAACCAATGACAATTCAGCGTGTATACCGTTGTTTTCCATTTTATACTACTTAAATTCAGCAATGATAAAATCTATTTACAAAAAAAAATTGTCAAAATAATAAGTCATTAATCATATCAACAATACGTCTTCAGAGCTATCGTCAGGTGAATCATTCAACAAATCTTTATATTTACTTTTGTGCCTTTTACCAGATACATGTGTAAGTATATTTTGTTTATCATACAATTCTGTATTGCACACCACGCAGTTGTATACATTTTCACTGACCTGTAAAAGAAAAATGCAACGTTATAAATCCTAATTCTAACTAATATTATAAATGCGAAAGTGAGTTTGTTTGTTTGTTTGTTACCTCTTCACGCTTTATCTACTTAACGAATCTTTCTGAAATTTCGCATACACATAGTTAAAAGTACGGAGAAGGACCATAGGGTACCATTCATCCCGGGAAAAAGCACTGATCCTGTGGGAAATTCACGCGGGCGAAGCCGCGGGCGAAAGCTAGTAAAGTCTTTAATTATATCCATGCCAAATTTCATCAAAATCGGCCTAGTGGTTTAGCTATGAAAGCGAATAATCTTTCGCATTAATAACAATAGTACTTAACTATGTGTATGCGAAATTTCAGGAAGATTGGTTCAGTAGATAAAGCGTGAAGAGGTAACAAACAAACTCAATTTCGCAAAACATGATAAAACTGTAACTGGTCGTGTCTGTATATATGTATATATGAGGTGTCTTCATAGGGTCAATAGAAGCCAAAACCAGTTTTTTAGAATTTTTGTCTGTCTTTATGTTTGTACGTGCATCACGCAAAAACTACTGGACCTAATTTGATGCGATTTTCACTAATTGTTGAGGGTCTAACTTAAAATCTGGCTGGAAACCACGCTTAGAACCTGAAATATAAGCAACTAGCTGGCGCCCGCGGCTTCGCTCGCGTTAATCCTTTCTTAGCGGATGCCTACGTCATAACATCTACCTGCATGCCAAATTTCAGCCCGATCCGTCCAGTGGTTTGGGCTGTGCGTTGATAGATCACTATGTCAGTCAGTAAGTCAGTCAGTCACCTTTGAGTTATATATATATATAGATAGTAAATTACGCGCGGACGAAGTCGCGGACACAGGACTAGATTATAATATTAGTTAGGACTAGCCTGTGCCCGCGACTTCGTCCGCGCATATCTCAGATTCTAAGCGGCGCATCAAGATGAAACTTACGCCAGATTTTAAGTTAGATCTTCTATAATACAACAGTGAAAATCGCATCAAATTTGGTCCAGTAGTTTTTGCGTGATGCGCGTACAAACATACAGAACGAAAGACAGACAGAAATTAAAAAAAAAATGTTTTGGCTTCTATTAGCCTTATAAAATCTTTATACGAAGCGGTGGTGGCCGAGTGGTAGGGCGCACGCCTGTGGATACAAAATCCCAGGTTCGAATCCTGCCCGGGCTACATGAGTTTGTATACCAATCTGACTCATGTTAGTTTTCATCGACCACCACTTGCTTCCGGTGAAGGGAAACATCGTGAGGAAACCTGCACTCTGTGTTGATGATTATCAGCTAGTGTGTGAAATGGAGAAGGCAATTGCAAACCAATCCATTAAAATTGCCAAGAGAGTCGTTGTGTGTGTTTCATTCCATATAATGACCACGACCCTCAATCATGAGGAAATACGACTAAAGAGAGAGAGCCTTGTAAAGACCCCTCGTAATATATTGATTAATTGATTGATAAGATACTTACTTCTCTAAGCAGTGTAGGAAAATATTCTTTCATAAATGGCATAGTCAATTTCACATTATGTTCCTCCGTGTCGATATGTTCAAATATTTCATTCGATTTTTCATTTAAAGGCACTTGGCAGACTATACATTTATATGCATTTTTAATGGAAGCTATCGAATGCCACATATCCCATTTAAGTTTTAATTTTACGTTATATCCATTAAGAAGTATAACTTTAGTTTTGTCTATGACGCGTTCTTTATAATCTGTGAGATTAATGGATAATATAACTTTCAACTCTGGGTCTTTTTCGCGGTATATTAACTCTTTTTGCGTCGCATAGATGTTCTTTGTTAGCTTTTTAATCTGTGATTTTTTCATGTTTGTCATATTTTTCTTTTGGTCCTCGTGGATTGGCCAGGTTATGTGATTTTTCAACTCCGATCGCCTCAATATTACATTGCAGAGAGAGCAGTGATATAAAACTGATTTCTGGAAAATTTACAAAAATTTTAGGTTGTACTATGAGACTTTGCTTTTAGCATTAAAGTGCGACAAGGATCTTTTTGCACGTGAATGAGGGCGCCACCTACGTTTTAAATAAGAAATTTTAATAGTTTAGACATTAGTTCCGTTTTCTACCACGTGCAAAAAGATCAATGTCGCACTGTAAGTCCCTTTTGTACTGTAAAGTCCATTTATTCAAATTGTCCTATTAAGTAAACAATCTTACCATGACTTTTTATAATTTTACGACAATATAAATTAAAATAGACTTTTTAGGAAATTACTTGCGTGGTTAATAAATGTTATACTTTAGAATGTTTAGGTTTGAACTAATATTTGATTAATTTTCAACAAAATTCAACAAAAAGTACTGTGAAGATTATTTACATGATAGGACAATTATTAAGAAAAAATGTAGTTTACTTTTGTATGTGTGTACAATAATAGTTTAAATAAATAAATAAAAATTATGGTCGCATGCGATTTTGGACCTTATTGACATAATTTTTGCACGTACAATAATCCATACTAATACTAATATTATAAATGCGAAAGTTTGGATGTGAGTTGGTGAATTTGTGAGTTTGTGAAGATGTTTGTTACTCAATCACGCAAAATCTACTGGACGGATTTCGATAAAATTTGGTACAGAGGTAGATAATGACCTGGAATAGCACATAGGCTACTTTTTATCCCGAAAAAAAATGGTTCCCGTGGGCATGGGATACCAATTATAGTAACGCCATCTATTATTTGACAAAATAGACGTCATGTCAAAATGACGTTACGTCAAAGTGACGTTACGTCAAAGTGACGTTGCATCAAAGTGACGTTACGTCAAAGTGACGTTACGACAGCCTCCCCACTACTTCCATATAAAATGGGCCGTTGCACCGGGCAGCCGGTAGTATGCCTGGATACGTCGAGGTGTGCGGATCGCTGCTAAGTGCACGGACTAATGGCACGTTGCTCAAACTTCTATATATTAAGTGTTTGAAGGAACATCAGTGAGTTTGTTGTGATGTACATTGCGTGCGGAGGCGGGGCGCGCAACATAGCCGTATGAGGTACACTACATTTTTCCATTACATCTAATTTGTCATTAGATGGCGCTTTAATTAAATACTTGCCTTTAGTTCTCACGGCCTACCACGAGATGGCACTTTACCGCGGACAAGTTCTTTTAATATTTTTTCGCGAAAAATGTTCTTTCGAGTAATATTTTTATAAATGTTTATGTATACCATATAGTGTAGCGGAAACAGAAGCGCCACAGAATAGTAAGTAGTACTAACGTACATATCGGTCACTCACCGCCCCGCACTCATTTCAAATACCGCACCCCACCCCGCCCAGCACTTCGCTGTAGACATCACTGACACAGTTTAGGCGCGATTGGGCCAAAGTTCCAAAAAAATTTCCAATTCACGGTTAGTCTAAAAATAAACAATGTTTTCGAAATTGTAAATTTTTTGAGTGTTACACTTTGTATATTAAGAAGCTAAGATCATATAGTAGTAGTTAGGTTTAGGTTTTTTTTTTAGACCGCCCGGAAAGACTTTGACGGCGGAAACGAAGTTAGGTTCAGGTTATTTTTTTTTATTACTGCCCGGAAAGACTTGAAGGTAGAAAATAAGTTAGGTTCGGGTTACTCTTTATGACTACCCGGAAAGACTTTGAGGGCGGAAAAGAAGTTAGGTTCAGGTTATTTTTTTTTTTATTACCGCCCGTAAAGACTTGAAGGCAGAAAATAAGTTAGGTTCAGGTTACTTTTTATGACCTGTTGGCACGATTTTTTATTATTATATATCTTTATCAATATATCTATCTATCCGCTGTACGGTAACGATGAAATTTTCGCGCCATTTTGATTGAAAATCACGACACGCACGCAAGCAGCCTTACTAAATTTCATACACACATTTACCTATTTTTAAACTCGCTCCATGGTGAATAAAGTGCTAACTCGCGCTCAAGCAACAGTTTCACAGGGGCGGGATAATGATTAATCCTTTTTTGCCGCGGGCGAAGCCGCGGGTAACAGCTAGTAATGTATAAGGTTCAACATTTTTTTTTTTATTTTAGACTATTTGGTACTATTATAGCTATTGCCCGCGGTAAAAATACGAGTATATATGCGGTCTTATGCGTTTGTCATACAAACTTTCACCTCCTATGCAGCCTATTGTGGGTTGATTTTTGAAAAAAGTAACCTATGTTTGACCTCAGGTCCTCAACTATATCCATACCAAATTTCATCAAAATCGGTCGAGCGGTTTAGCCGTGAAAGCGTAACAAAGAGACAGTCTTTCGCATATAGATCGCCTCGCTTGCAACCCTGTCCGTACATAGGAAAATATACCAAATATTAGAGAAGAGAGATGTCAATAAGGTTCAAAATAGCATGCGCTCAGGAAAGTTGAGTTGGTGCTGTGCTGTTAGTGATGTGTGAATTTTTATAGATTGTAACCTGTTATGTATAAGTATATACCAAAATCAATAAGCCAAGATAAATAAAAATAAAAAAATAAAAAACACGAATCTAAAAATCCCTCTCACATAAAAATCTGTTAAGCCATTCAGGACTTATGGTGGAATAAAGAAACTTACATCCACACAAACATACATACAGTAACCCTCTTCTTTCTTATCGAGTGTGTTATTAACACTGGCATCTGACATGACTTTTATGGCTACCGCCATCTAGTGGCAGTAGCCGTATACACACTAGTAAACTAAACAGTCAGCCAATGTGCAGGTTTCCTCACGTTGTTTTCCTTTACCGTTAGCAGGTGGTGGTCTATGAGAAAACTACCACACATGAGTCAGATTGGTCTAAAAACTCCTGTGACACAGGTAGGTTTAACCCTGAAAACATAACACACCTTTTTTACACGACTGATCAAAAAAGGAGTGTTATGTTTTCAGGGTTCATGTATGTATGTAAGTTTCTTTATTCCACCATAAGTCCTGAACGGCTTAACACATTTTGATGTGAGAGGTATTGTTAGATTCCTTGCATTCCCCCGAGTGACATTGGCTATGTAAGTTGTCAATTGTGTTTTTTTATTTTTTAATAATTAGCTCGTTGGTCAGTCTTATTTATAATAAACTAGCTGTTGCCGGCGGCTTCGCCCGCGTGAGTTTAGCTTAGATGAAAAATCTTTTTGTGTTCCAAATTGTAGTTCAGCAGAAAATGCTCATCAGGTTGAACGATTTTCACTAAGCCGCCATTTCCATATATCTTATAGCGTAGCTGAACTCTTGGAGTTCTTCATCAGATGTTCCAGATCGTCAATTTTTATACGTCAGCAGAAAATGCTCATCAGGTTGAACGACTTTTGCTAAGGAGCCATTTCCATACATGTTATAGTGTAGCTGGGCTCTTGGAGTTCTTCGTGAAATGTTTCTGATCTTCGATTTTTATACGTCAACAGAAAATGCTCGTCAGATTGATAAACTTTTGCAAAGGTACCATTTCCATATTTCTTATAGGTTAGCTGTTCTGTTATGGTTCTACATCAGGTGTTCCAGTTTTCAAAATCAATTATAGCATATATGTTGCCCAGAAGCTATACTTACAACAAAAACAGTTTCATTCAAATCCGTCCAGTAGTTTTTGCGTGAAACGCGTACATACATACAGAAAGACAGACAGACCGACAGACAGACAGACAGACAAGAAAATCCAAAAAAAATTTTTTGCTTTCTATTATTCTTTTTGTGTCCCTCTATCCATTTCAGTCACAAATACAAAATGTACAGACAAAATATTTTTACTGTTTTATTATATGTATAGATAGGTAATATTCTTACCTGCCGTATCAAATTATTGCCATATTCCTCCACGAATTTAATGTCCTTAATCAACTTAATGTGTTTTTCATTATTTATATGCTTTTTCAATGCCTCATATGGCACAGGTTTTTCACAAACAAAACAGTATCTATAGCCATCACCTCTAGGCACCAATGTATTGAAAGAAGACAGAGTTATTTGCGAATTAACCTTCTTCAGAGCAACTTCAACTTCAAGTATATCTGCGAGTTTATCATTATTACATTCATTATCATTATTTGTGTTTTCATTAATTACAGCGGAAACGTCAATGTCATTTATGACGTCTGACATTTCGTTGACGTTTTTGTTGTCATCTCGCGTTTCATCATTGTTCTGAAGATCATTTTTTAAAGGATATTTCACATTTGGAGCTTCGTTTTTGAGGTTAGGAGCGATTGTCGCTATGGCCACCGGTTGCTGTGGCGCTGCAATTCCTAAAGCTATATTAGTCAACATTACGTGTGATTGATCTTGTAAATGTTTAAACAACATGTTGGGTTGTATTACTGCATGGCAAATTCCACAGTGTGGTAAATTATTAATCTGAAAAAAATATATTTATAATTTTATTAGTTTTTTAGTTATTATATTAAAAATATGTAACATGTTGCGTGTATGCGCACCGAGCGTTGGCCTCGACGAGTGTTAGAGTGGAGACCTAGAGAGACCACGAGTGGAAGGGGTCGTCCAGCAGAGAGATGGGTGAACGATATTAGGAAGCATGTCGGTCACAATTGGATGAAGAAGGCTAGAGACAGGGAGTCATGGAAGAGTATGGAGTAGGCCTATGTCCGAAGACGGACAAAACTAAGGCTGCAATGATGATGATTAAAAATATCCTAATCCTAACTAATATTATATAAGGTAAGGACTCAAATTAACTACAAATATTTTCAGGGCTGGCTCCAGGGGGCTAAATAAACGTATTGGAGATACAATTTTAAAAATCGATAGGCTAGTTTTTTGTTTTTTCTAACAAAAAAAATATTATTAAATGATGACATTTATATACTGTAGTTAAATGTGTAGACTTCATTCCTCTTTAAGCTCCTCCCATTAATTAATAGTTGAATGAAATTGATTTGCTGTATTCCTCTTTATTTATGAAAAGTGCGTGAAAGACAGAGATGTCAAGCGATTTATTATACGTAAACGACAGCGACCGACCGGTGGGCGGGGCGGCTTTTGTTTGTGTGTGTCATTTTAATTGTCATTTTACGCAAAGCTGTGTACAGGATGTTATAATGTTACGGTTTTAAAAAAACATAAACGTTAATTTTTCTCGAAAACTAGCGTGTAGAAAATTGAAAAAACCACTGATATACTTTCTAAATAATATCAGTAATTAGCCCTGAAAATATTTGTACTTAGTTAATTTGTGTCCACCTTATATATGAGAAAGTGAGTTTGTTTGTTACCTATTCACGCTTTATCTACTGAACCAATCTTCCTGAAATTGCGTAAAAACATAGTCAGAAGTACTGAAAAGGACCTTTTTTCCCGAAAAATCACTGCTACCGTGGGAAATTCACGCAGGCGAAGCCGCGGGCAAAAGCTAGTTATAGAATAAAAAGTCGCTATCCGTGTACGCAACGAATTTTAATGCGGTTTTCAATATTGTTTGTTTGTAAACCCTTTATTGCATATACACATAAGAAAAATGCAAAAATAGCGAAACAAAAAGAGAGGCGTACGGCGAAAGGGATTTCTTCTAGTCAACCTACTTGGTTAACAGAAAGTTTGAAAGGAATAAAATTAAATAAAAAGGGTAGCGTAAGGCAAGAGTATAAGATCAGAAAAATATTCTTAATAATTTCTTTCAGATGATTTCTAGGTTTGAATGATACACCTTTGAAAAAATTAGGGCGGATTGTATTATAATACCTAATAATATTATTACCAATTCACTATGATAAGTTTTTAAAATTAACTAAATAATATTAACAGAAACAATACTTACTGATCTGATATAATTGTACCCAAACTGTTGCAATGCCGGTATGGAATTTAAAACCATCATATGCGTTGGATTTTTAATATAATCAATATGAGCATGTATATATTGAAACGGAAAGTTGACTTTGCATAATGCACAATAAAAGCCGAACTCATGTCTAAAAATAGCATTCAATGACAATAACAACACACTAATTTTCATACCAAACAAAAATATGATGCATCTTTCATTCATTATTCTGTTAATTATATCATTATTTCTATTTTCATTATTTGGATTTTCTATTTTAATTACAGATGTGCTATCATTAGGTTCCAATTCGGATTTTGGTACACTTGTTTGCAATTCCTTAGTATCTTTTGTTTTATTGTGTACCATACTTATGTGAATATCAATTCCGTCCAAAAAATGTATAGTGTTGCAAGTGCCACAATGCGAAAATGTATTATCCTGAAATGAAGCCATAAATGTTAATAAATAAATTTATTTAAAAACTAACAAAATATCTGGTAGATCTGCTCTATTAAATCTTACCTGTCTAATAAGATGATTTTCATAAGCATAATTGATTTTAAACATTTTACAATTATTGTCATGCAAATTATCAGCAATATGGTTTGCCATATTTACAATTGAATCAATCATTTTGCAAGCCATACAATAAAATGTATTATTCTTTGTTGATTTACTTATAGAAATCATATTCCATGTATAGTATGGTATGTCTAGAACTGTCTTCCCTATTTTAACTGACACAGTACAATCCATGATATAATCGTTTTTATTGATTGTTTCTTCATTTTTATTTTTACCTTCTGTAATTATGACTCTATCATCACTTATTTTCAGAATTCTATCATTATTCTTGTTTCTAATTGTATCATTATTCATGTTTTTGATATTCGTATCATTGTTTTTGATGTCTGTAACTTTGTTGGCAGCCAAAAACAGATTATCTTCATGAGGTTTTCCATTAAAATGTTGTTCAGATATGTTTTTGTGAAATGACATATTGCAGACGCTGCAATAATAATGTTCATTTTTCTGTAATAAATCAAAATTAATTTGTTTTTATGCTTCAAATATCTTTTATATACATATAATAAAACTGTAACTGGTCTGTGTATATACATATTTAATAAAAACGAATACAAGGGGTCTTAATAAGGCCAATAGAAGCCAAAATGTTTTTTTAAGAATTTTTGTCCGTCTGTCTGTATGTTGTACGCACATCACACAAAAACTATTGAAGGAAATTTGATGCGGTTTTCACATCTGGCGTAGGTTTCATCCCGATAACACGATAATGCGTAAAAGGTGTACGTTCCTGGTGCGCCGAGCGAGTGCGAGAGAGCAACAACAGCAAGCAAGCAATCGCAAGCAGGCTGGACTGTGCTTACGTAGTAGACCATTTCTTTAAAAACAGAAACTCACTGCACTGACAGTTGCCCAAGGCGTGCAGTGAGCTATAGTTACATTAATAAATTGATAAGTAAAATGTACACAAACATCTACAAATTGTCTTAAATTAGTATTAAAAATATCAACATATGGTAATCGAGCAACTAGGGCGTTGAGTAGAGATCATCTAGATTAGTGGGTGCGTACCGGGCTGTGAGAGAGTGTGTCTCCGCCGCCGAGAACAGCGGACGATAGCGCAACTGCCTGTACACACTAGGGACATAAAAACTTATTCTAGACAGCGCTAACTGCATTATAGGATGGTGCAGAAATGGCCTCCGCAATAAATTTGTAAATAATTCCTACCTACTAACATAGCATAAGTTTACTAACATTATGAGTCATGGTTACTTGAATAATTATTATTTTACTAGCTTTTGCCCGCGGCTTCGCCCGCGTGAATTTCCCACGGGAACAGTGCTTTTTCCCGGGATAAAAAGTAGCCTATGTGCTATTCCAGGTCATTATCTACCTCTGTACCAAATTTCATCGAAATCCGTCCAGTAGATTTTGCGTGATTGAGTAACAAACATCCTCACAAACTCACAAACTCACAAATTCACAAACTCACAAACTCACAAACTCACATCCAAACTTTCGCATTTATAATATTAGTATGGATTTATAATACAAAAAAACTTACCATTCTCACAACACTTATACCAAATTCTTCTAACGGTAAAAACAAAGCCATGTTTATTTCATGATCTTCATCAGTTATATGCTTGTCAATATATGTATCATCGTTAAAAACCATTAGGTCGCAAACAAAGCAATTGTAATAATCACCGAGTACCATAATTAGCGTGTTGTAATTGATAACGCTTAAACAGACAGTGGAATTGACTAAGTAGCCAGCTTCGAATAGTTGTACATCCATATCTAGTGTTTTGGGAGTCGAATCTGAAAGATAACAAAATTATTTTTTAACATACACTTGCAACAAAATGGCATGGTCCTACAGGCAAAAGGAAAGCAGCGAAACCAAAGAAAAGATGGTCTGATGACATAGAGGATATAGCAGGAAAAAATTAGATGACCCTTGCCTCAGACAAACAAAAATGGAGGAGGCTTTTACCCACAAGGGTCCACGCATCAGCAAATAATAAATTTTTTAATTATTTTTATAAAGCTAATAAATAAATTACATACAGAATACATACTTGAATAATATTAAATACGCTAATATTATTATATTATTACGGTCTAGCCTATTTACAGGCTAATGTGTAATTTTATATTATCCTAGTTTTAAAAAGTTGATAGAATTAAGAATATGTCAATCGGCACTTTTCTTACTGCCTCTATTAAGGGGAGGCACCTTAATATGATCATGTGTCTCTTTAGTCTCTCTTTAACAAAATGCTAAGTCTATTTTTACTTTTGTTAGCTTTTGCCCGAGGCTATAGCGCCGTAAATTTTTTTCCCGGGATGAAATGTACCCTATATCCTTCTCAGTACTTCTGACTATGTATATGCCAAATTTCAGGAATTTTGGTTCAGTAGATAAAGCGTGAAGAGGCAACAAACAAATAAACAAACTTTAAAACAAAGTTATGATTATGATTGCACACAAAACAGTTTTACAACATAATATGGCACTAAAATATTACAAGGGTTCGATGACAAGTTGGAAAACCAAGGAGTTAGTGCCACAGCTTGCTTAACATTAGTGATTGACAAGAAACAATAAAAAAACAATAATTTAGTATTACTTACCCAAAGTTTCCATATCTCTTGTATCTATTCTCTCCGCAAACAATTTGAACTTATTAAAATCTTCCGTTACATCTTGCACGCTCTCCGTAAACATTGTGCCATTAATCTCATAAACTTTTGCACATTTCTTGTTAACTATCTTCTTTGCGGTTGAACTATCAAAATTTAATAACCTACTATTTACAAATACGCTTGGTATATTCTCTGGTGCATGCATTTTATGTTTGTCTCCATTTTCTGCTCCATTTTTTTTGGGTTCTGGTTTAGTAGATACTATGGAACCCATTGTCAGAATCTTCTGAAAAAGACTTTATTATTATAGGTTATTGTATCTTGTTTGTATAAAGCTTCGTGAACACAGGTTATTTATAACTATGGTGTTATTACCAATAACTTTGGTGATGATAACCAGATTGCAACTCTATCAAACATATAGGTACTTGTGAAATGACATCAAGCTACGAAAGACAGAGTCGCACTGTCGCCTAAGCCTGCTAGCTAGACGTACTTTAAAATTTAAAATATCAAATTTAAATAATGTAGGGTTTTATAACAATAATAACACTCACGTTTGCAACCTGTTGCTAGTAGGCTCATTAGGCTTCGCGTAACAAACTCTGATATAAGTACATTATGTAGGTAGTTAGGTACTTTTAAAACCTGTGAAATGTGGATAAAAAATAGTATAGTCACAACCGAACCAACCTCTTTCTCTTGCTTGAAGCCTTGAATTACTCTCTCTCCAGTAAACTCGTACTATGTTCTTTGCTTGAATCAGAGCAACCTTCACAGCACTACACAGACTCAGTCAGGTCAGGACAGTCAGTCTCATGATCTCATCGCCTCTATCACATTATATCCTATTTTTTTCCATGGGATCTTCCCAAATCACAAACCAATTCTGTGGTTGTTCTGTGGTCAGGGTCAATCAACATCACATCAACATTCGGTATTTCACCAAACATAGACAACCTACATTATCTATGGACTAAACCAAGGAAAGAAAATGATCCTTTGTTTTGATGTGGAAAAATCCTCCACAGACTCCTCTCGCTCGCTCGCTACCTACGCTACAATGCGCTACAATATTTGCGAGATTTGCAGGCAACAAAGAGCATTTCACTTTACTACGTTTTTTGCATGAAATGAACCAAACCTTTTCGAAACAATGAGCGATTTTCTGACATCTAAATTAAGAAAAAAAAATCAGTATAAAATATTCTCAACAGATGGCGTTTTATGAAAGCCGAGTCTTTAGATGTTTTTTATTTTAAAAAAATGCCAATCCCGTGAATTTTTGCTTTTTGTATGGACTCGCCTTTTATTAAGCGCCATCTATAAAGTTAGGTATCTGGAACTATTTTTTTTTTTTATTTGGGTCTCGGTCTCGGAATATCACAGACATAATATTACCTAGACTAGACCAAGTCTATGATTCGCAAATCGTGACACGTCGGTACATCGGTGGTGTCAATCTTTTGACAGTTAAATTCGATAGTCATGAGACATGTCTCAGTCTCATCCAGAATGAGAAAACGGTAGAGAAATGATAAATCATTAATAACTTGTCTTTTCTCTACTACTGCGAAGCTAAAAGAAAGGTTAATGATTTTAATCAAGTTGGATAAAAATTACATTGTTTGTATGTATGCATGTTTGTTCTGCGATAACTCTCGAACCGTTGATCCGATTTTGATGAAACTTGGAATATACATAGAAATTATTAATAGAATGTTTAAGTTTGTTGTGCATCTAAATCAGCCGTTTTTGTTTAAATACGAGGTACGGAATGTTTCCGATAACTTTCGAAAAAAACCATGGCAGAATATCATTCCTTTGTCATTATCATTCTGAATTTCCAAATCGATGAAAATCTTGGATTATAATTTGTGTGCGGTACAGCACTATTTGCCTTATTGACAGAAAAATGAGATTAGTGATCTGTACCACTATATTAATACGACGTGTGAACGTATTAATAGAATGTTTAATAGTTTGTTGTGCATCTAAATAGGTCCAGCGACACGGATATTAAACATAATTTTTGTCTTTAAATCCATGTTCATATATAGAGTGGCTGACTATTTTTTCCGGTGCGCATCTCCTTACTTTGCACGAGTACTTGCTATAAATCGCTTTTAGTATGTCTCTGATCTTAGGCGGACTCCTAAAAGGCTTTTTCAAAGTCGACGAATGTGAAGAATGTCATTCCGTTGCCATTCTGATGCCTCTGTTTCCAGAATCGATCCTCAGTGTATTGAATCGGCTTTAAGCATTTCCGCTGTCACGAGGTCGAGACCTGGAGCTTTCCCGTTTTTGAGAGCATTGAACAAAGTGTTCGTGCCAATGTTCCAACTGCTTCTCCGAGGTTGAGATGACGAAGCCCCTAGGATTTTTTTATGAAGTTCTCCTCGTGTTTGTATTAGACTCCATGTAGCATCAGAGAGTCTACGGTACTAAAGCCTTTTCGGAAACCGGCTTGTTCGGGAGGCTTAGTTCGTGGGTTGGCTATATCATCCCAGATCACTGCTAGTTTTATAGAAAAAATATCCATATACAAATAATCCACGACTATTCACTGTTACTGCGTGCACGCAACTATGACAAAATGGGTTAGACAAGCGCGAAACGCGCGAGTGGCGTCAATCCGTCAAACAAAAGCCGCTTCAAATAAATCGTCTTGTTTTGCAAGTGCCTACCTATCCATACTAATATAATAAATGAATTTTTTTAAGTGGAGATAGTTGGAAGGATGGAGAATGACATAGGCAACTTTTTTAATGCGAGCGAATCCGTGCCGGGAAGCTCGTATACAAAATAAGTATGTTTTTAGTTAATCAACAACACCATTTTAAAACTTCCAAAACTGCCGGAAGTTTTGGAAGTTTTCAGGAATACTTTTAGAAATGGAATCTTTCCTGGAAGTTTTCACCTCTAATTCTTTCCCATTTTGTGTACCTTGTTTATCCAAGCGCCCATCTCTATGCACCACGCGATTCACCGACGTGTCACGATTTGCGAATTATAGGCTTGATCTATACTCTATACTAAGAAGCGATTCATTAATCTAGGACTTACTGCCACTGTCAGCAGTGGCAGCTAAGCTGTCATACTTCATGTCAGTCCACTCAAAAACTTTACGATCGAATCTTGTTTGTTATTTTATTTCTGTTTTTCCACTTTTTCACCGCCTTTTGCCAAACTCATTGTGCTTATTTTGTTTTTAATTATTGCCTAACAAATATACAAACTTACAAGGTGTAAGTACAATTCTAAGGAATGGGTTTCGATTCGAGTTTTAACGGAACGATAGACGAAATACCTGGCATATCTGTTGATAACTTTGAGAAACTTGGAAGAAGAGCATATTTTTTGAGCCACATACATTCAGACCACACAGTCGGTCTCCTAAATACAGTGAGATACGGTGATAATGGCAATGCTGAGTTCGCTAAATATTTGACAAAAAACAAAGTTTTTATTTACATGTCTGAAGTTACCGCCAAAATATTTGAATATGAATTCGGTGATTTGACTGGATTTGTGAAGCCTTTAGAAATAGGTAAGCATTAAAAAGTTCTAATTATATTATTTATTTTTTTATCACATTGCTAAAAACATAATGATACAACATAATAGGTAGTTATCCTCATAGAAAGAAGAGATGCATGCATAACATGGCGCCAACACACTTTGCAACTTGGCTTCCAATCTGTAAATTGTTGAGTCGCAACTTGTGATGGTAAGTGACATACCTATGAGTATGCATAGGGTTGCCAGGCGTCCGGATAAAGCTGGACATAGGTAGGCTTTTTGATTGCGGTGTCTGGCCTGTCCGGCTTTTGTTAGGCTTTTTATATTTCGCAAACGAGCGAGCGCCGAGCGTGGCCCGCCCCCCCTGCCCTCTGTCGGTATTACCAAAAAGCTTGATTTTACATACAATTTTTTTGTCGTACCTATTGATATTGAGACAAAATCCTCAATAATGTAGGGTGTCCGGCCTTTCTACTGAAATGTCCGGCCAAGCTGGCTGGTCTGTCCGGCTATTAGGTTTGGCAACCTGGCAACCCTAAGTATGCAGTTGCCACAGTTGATATGTAGAGATAAGGTTTATTATAAAAAGTATTGTTTTTATTAAAAATTATGGAATATCTTTTAGCGAGACGATTTCTGTGGCCTAATAGTCATCATGATGGACTGCCACACCGGAAGTCGCAGGTTCGATCCCTGGTCAGGTCAAATGGAAAATGGTCAGATTGCCCTGGTCTTGGATGTTTATCTATATAATGTATTTGTTATAATATAGGTATCTTTAAATTATTATCCCATAACACAAGCCTCAAACTTACTATTGGGGCTCACTCAATATGTGTGATTTGCCCATATACCTATATATTTTTATTTTCAGGAAAGCGTCAATTGATATCTTTGCCTACCTCCGGTAATTATGATGAAATTCATATTGATGTCACGCTGATACCAGCTGGACACTGTTTGGGATCAGCCATGATTCTATTTCAAACCAACAAAAAGACTGTATTATACACAGGTGATTTTAGGTACCGTAAAATGCTAGTAGTTTGTGGCTTTGAAAGTTTTATAATAATGTAATAAAGCTGAAGAGTTTGTTTAAATTTGTTTGTTTGGATGTGCTAATCTCTGATGCTACTAGTCTGATTTTAAACATTTTCTGTGTAAAAAATCAATAATATAAAATCCTTCCGTTGCTGAGTGACTAACAAACAATGCACAGCTAAAACTACTGAGCGAAGGAAGCTGAAATTTGTCATGTAGGTTCCTCAAGGAGTGTAGGGGAGCACTAAGAGAGGATTTCCCCAAATTCCCACGGAAACAAAGTCCTGTGCCCATGCTAGTATTTGTATATTTTTACACGACTGACCAAAAAAGGAGTGTTATGTTTTCAGGGTTCATGTATGTATGTATGTAAGTTTCTTTATTCCACCATAAGTCCTGAACGGCTTAACAGATTTTGATGTGAGAGGTATTTTTAGATTCCTTGCATTCCTCCGAGTGACATAGGCTATATGACGTCATCATAAAAACAAAATGGCGGATTATATATGCGATAAATAGCAGACCAAAAAAATAAAATTTGATCAATCTTATCGAGTGGGGTATCAAATTGAAGGGCTTTAAAAGGCGATTTCAAAAATATATATAACTTGTATGTTTGTATGCACTTTTTGTGTAAAAACTTGTCAGTCGTGTTTTTTATTTTTAATAATTAGCTTGTTTAATAATAATATCCTCATATTCAACAGGTACACACAAAATGATGTAAAGAAAATCAAACATCTACACAACCGTATAGACCATTCGGAACCTATACACATTGATGCCATGTACGTTGACACAACATTCCTTACCATAGACAAGGAAGATCTTCCCCGGAGATCAGACAGCATAAACTATTTGCTAAGAGAAGTTGATGCGTGGTTGAAGAAAGGTGTAGAGTATAAAGTAGCGTTGGACACTCCAGCTAAATACGGATACGAGTCGGTTTTTAATGAAATATATGAGAAATTGGGAAGGAAAGTCTACGTCACTTATGCAAAATGGTGTCTGTACAGGTATGTTGTATACTCCTTTTCACCGTGTGAATTTCCCACAGAAACAGTGCTTTTTCCCGGGATGAAAAGTATCCTATGTCCTTCTCAGTACTTCTATGTGTATGTATTTCAGGAAGATTGATTCAGTGGATAAAGCGTGAAGAGGTAACAAATTAATAAACAAAACAATCGTTTGTTTGTTTATTAATTTCGCAACTCAGTTTCGCATTTATGATAATAATTTATTCTTTATTTATGTAAGATTGCCGGCGGCTCCACTCGCTGTGTATTCATAAAAAATTTCACCCCCAATTGCAGCTGAGGGTTGATTTAAAAAAAGAACCCAATGTTTGACCTCGGTTCTTCAATTATATCCATTTTAAATTTCATCAAAATCGGTCCAGCGGTTTATCCGTAAAAGCATAATTTACTTAAATTCCTTAAATACATACCAGCAATCTGTGTAATCCAGATATTCTAAACGTAACCTAGGCAAAGCATAAAATAAATAAAATTTCATACATTACTTACACGTTTTAGGTATTCTATACATTGCCTAGGTATTGTATAGAATACCTGATTATACAGATTGCCGGTAACACATACAAAAAATCTTTTAAAATATTTTAGTTTTTTGTTCTTGTTGCTTCTATTCCCGCGAGATTGTTAAAGTCAATCAAGGGAAAGAGCTTTAAACTGGGGTTTCTTCTGTGATGGGCTAGCAACCTGCACTGCAACTATATCACAGAATAAGTAATAGTACCTACTAACGTACGTAACTATAACTGAATCTCTGTTCCACCAAACGTGCCCTTGAGTTTCGACTTTTGTCTGTCTACTGCTACTCTTATAGACATAAAGCCTTACGCAGAAGTACCACCCCCACCACCTTGATGGCTGGTGTTTAACCACCGCTCGTTTTTCGCGCAGCTTTTTTACTGCGCTGTACTAAAATGTGGAATAATCTTCCCTCAGCGGTGTTCCCGAATAGGTTCGACATTGGAGCCTTCAAGAAAAGAGCCTATCGCTTTCTCAAAAAGTCGGCAACGCATCAGTGACCTTCTTAGGGTCGTTGGTGTCTATGGACTGCGGTGATTGCTTACCATCAGGCAACCCGCATGCTTGTTTGCCTACTATTCTATAAAAAAAATAAAAACTTTTTTTTTTCAGCAAAATGATTAACGTTCTCCCCGGCGTAACCAATGACAAAAATCTGATAGACGTTCACAATTGCTCGTTCTATTCGAAAAATCATAGTAAATGCGAAATACCCAATGCGGGTACATACAAATTCCTTCACATACGCCTCTCTGCTATGAAATGGAATGGTTACAACATTGAAGAGATTCCGGTAGAAAAGTCAAAAGATAACAACATCAGTATATGTTTCTCCACTCACTGTAGTAGGAGTGAATTGGCACATTTCGTTAATCATTTTTCACCAAAAAAAGTAGTGGGTTTTCCCAATGAATACAAGCGTAGTGAAACTCCTAAAAAAATTGTCAATATTGTTTTGTCGCCTGTCAAAAGGAGGAAAATTAAATAAACTATTCATTTTTTTGTTTGCTACTTCATTCGATTTATTTTAAGTGTACTTGGTTGTACTTAGTTAGATTTTTCTCTTAATTTTATTATTTGCTTAATGAAAGTAATATTTTTTCGTTATTTTCTATGAAGTAAGTTAACTTTTTTGTTTTTTTTATGAATTTTCAATGTGTCTATTGTTTTATTGCCTTTTGCTTCTATTTTTGAAGTGAACGACGAAGCGTTCACGTTCACATTTGATGAATAATGACGTGGTTAATGTTTTATTTTTAGAATTTTTTATGTTATAATCTAAAATACATAATTGTTATGAAATTAATAAAATATTATTATTTTAAGGTTTATTGTGATTGTCTAATGCATTGGACTGTGATATGAAATTGTAATAAATTTACGCCTTTATCTTTTGTTTTATTACTTCAAATCACAGTTTATTTCTGTGCTTCGAATTACCCCCTTTAACATACACTACATAGCAAGTAATTGATACCATAAACTAATTTATAATTTTTTAAATCTAGATTATGATTTTTTTTTACTTTATAACGATACAAATTACTGTACACAGATACACGTAAAAGTTATTTAATTACTTTCATTTGAATTACATACATGTACCTATCTATTTAAATAGTTGTAATTGCAATTCCAAAAGTAATCATTTTACTTTATTAGTGCATTGAAGTATTTTTCAACGAAATAATTTGACTCAATATTAATGCATTGAAATCGGTTTTTAAACGAAATAATAAAAAAAAGAAAAAATCTGAACAATGTCTTTAATCTTTAATTACTTATATACTTACTATACTTTTTCTTGTTTAGGGATTTCATTGGGTATCTTTTTTGATTGCGATTGTATCCTTCTTTGTCAGGGTTGGATAGGCCCATGTCGTCCATATACTTTTCAACGAGTTGGGCAGATAAGATCTTCTTCACCAGCTCAATGAAGAAGGTAGGTCTTAGTTCGAATACCAAGGAAGGTTGTCCACCTTTGAAGTGCACGATTTCTGTCTCTGAAAATGGTAAATCTCATTAAGGCCATACCCAAGGCTGATCAGAGGGGGTGAGGGGCGGTACGTAAGCACCGCCTTAAAGCAGACTCAATAAGGTTACTTTTCGAATTTTCTATAATTTGTGTTTTTGCTAGCGAGTTTTTGTTAGGCTCTTAGGGTAATTTTAGAGGTTTTCTTTTAATTTTGATAAAACACTAAACATATTTTAAAAAATAAGCCGGTATCGTTGTAAATAAATGTATTCTTTATTTGATTCTTTTAAAAAATCTATTGTTATCGCTTAAATTACGGTGATTTTCGACGATAAAGGAAAAAAAAAAACAGGATTATGTATTATTATTTTTATCTAGTTTTATTAATTTTATTTGTAATTTGATTCGATTTAATTCTAGTTTAGTATTTTTCCCTTTACAGGATATTTTTCTTGTTTCAGTACTTATAACCTATGATTCACACTTGACATTCAAAGACAGTTCGTTTTCGGAAAATCCTGATTGGGTATAGCCCGGAATATACTTACCATAGAAGTGGCATCCTATATAAATAAGGGTTCTTTATTTTAGATGGATATTTAATGGATTTATATGGATTCAACATCCTGCAGCGGTGTTTCCGAACCGATACGACATTGGAATCTTCAAAAAACCGGCCAAGTGCGAGTCAATATCGTGCACCGAGGGTTTCGTACACGCAAAGCATCTTACATTATAGCTCTAACTAAAAGACGAAGAGTTTCAAAACAAACTTAACTTTGCAGTTCGATCCCTAAGATTCATACTGAATCCAGCACAAAAATAAGTTTGTAACACGTTTTTTTAGACTTCCAACAACATATTTACAATTTTCAGATTTATTCCTGTATAAGTACTATTAGACCTTGCTTTTTGCAAAGTTTCATAATTTTAGGTCTACGGGAAGTACCCCATAGGTTTTGATTGCTGTCTGAAATCGCAAAATATGTAAAAAATTGCAACATTTACGGTAATAACTCCTGATGGCGTTGACGTATAATTTTAATTATTTTTTTGCTGAAAGAGACCGTGGTGGGTCCGATTATTCGATATTAAGTCAACTCAATACCATTAAGCGTTCCTGAGAAAAAAAAGTTTGACAGACTGACAACAAAGTGATCTTACAAGGGTTCCGTTTTTAGATTTTACGTAGGGAACCCTAAAAACGACCTACGTATCTTGAAAGGCCGGCAACACTCCTGCGGTGTTGTAGTTGTCCATGGGCAGCGGTGATCACTTACCATCAGGTGACCCGCTTGCTCGTTTACCGCCCTATATAACATAACTCACTATATTGTATTCAATCTGTAGACAGTATTGCAGACGTACAATTAATTAACATACATACATAGAGTCACGTCTTTATCCCTTACGGGGTAGACAGAACCAAGAGTCGCGAGACTCGAAGGCCACGCTTAGCTGAATAGTGGGCTCTCTAATGGAATGGAGATTCAGGTATAGTGACAGGTTGCTAGCCCATCGCCTATGAGTTGAGGAATCTCCAGTTTAAAGCCCTTTCCCTCGATTGACTTTTACAATCTGCGCGGGAAGAGAAGCAGCTGGCACATTCTATGTTTTTTCTTCGCTCCCAGACCAGCATGGAAACAATTAATTAAGTAAATTGTTAATTAGATTAAGTTACATATTGTACTGTTGTTTATTGTCCCACTAAGAAAAGCGGTCGTGGCCGAGTGGTAGGGCGCCCGCCTGTGGCTGCAAAGGTCCCAGTTTCGAATCCTGCCCGTGCTACATGAGTTTGTATACCAATCTGACTCATGTATCTATCTTAGTTTTAATCGACCACTTGCTTCCTGTGAAGGAAACTATCGTGAGGAAACCTGTACTCTGGTTGATGATTATCAGCTAGTGTGTGAATTGGAGAAGGCAATGGCAAACCAAGATAGTCGTATTCCACAACCCTCGTCATGAACACGACTAAACGAGGGAAAACTAAAAAATAAATAAGCTAATTATTTAAAAATAAAAATACACGACTGACAACTTAAACTCCATTTATTCTTACCAGTCCTATCATGTAAGCAATCTTACCATGTCTTTTTATGATTTTACAGCAATATAAATTAAAATAGACTTTTTGGAAAATTATTTTCGTGGTTAATAAATGTTTTACTTTAGAATGTTTAGGTTTGAACTAATATTTGACTTATTTTAAACAAAATTCAAAAAAAGTACTGTGAAGATTGTTTACATGATAGTACTGGTAAGAATAAATGGAGTTTACATAGCCTGTCACTTGGAGGAATGCAAGGAATCTAACAATACCTCTCATATCAAAATCTGTTAAGCCGTTCAGCACTTATGGAGGATTAAAGAAACTTACATACATACATGAACCCTGATATGTTTTCATTTTATACACTCCTTTTTTGGTCAGTCGTGTAAACTAAAATAACCTTACTCATATTTGGCGCCCTTTTCCCGCTTCGATACTCGGGCGATTCATTTGCGACGTCCTTTACTATGTCTATGATTTTCTCTATGTACTTCATGGTCTTACTGGATCTGAACTCTGGGCCGTTGACGTACGTTTTTGCTAGGTCGAGGGCCTAAAATTTGTTATTATATTACTCACTAGCCTGAAGCCTGTACCCGCGACTTCGTCCGCACGTAATTTACTATCATCTTATCTTATCATCAATACATATAAAAAACTGTGAATGGTCTGTGCCTGTACATAGGAGATATTTAAAAGAAAAAACTATGAGGGGTCTTCATAGGTCCAATAGAAGCCAAAACCATCATTTTTAGAATTTTTGTCTGTCTGTCTTTCTGTCTGTATGTTTGTACGCGCATTACGCAAAAACTACTGGACCAAATTTGATGCGGTTTTCACTGACACAAAAATTAAAAAAAAAAATGGTTTTGGCTTATTGTCCCAATAAGACCCTGTTATAGTTCTTTTTACACGACTGATTTCATAAATATCTCCTATGTACAGACAAACCAGTTACAGTTTTATTATAAGTATTATGATTGATGATGTTTTGATTATCTCTATGGTTAGGTAGGTACTTTTATTTGCACCATCGGGCACAACTTTTTTCGGCATTACCTGAGGGCTTATGTGGGTTAATTGGTAGATAATTAAGTTCGCCATTCACATTAATTGTAATAGTTTATGGCTAACTAACTTTTGCTCACGGCATCGCCCACGTGAATTTCCCACAGGAACAGTGCTTTTTCCGGGATGAAAGGTACCCTATGTCCTGCTCTGTACTTCTAACTATGTGTATGTGTTTCAGGAAGATTGATTCAGTAGAAAAAGCGTAAAGAGGTAACAAACAAATAAATAAATAAACAAACTCACTTTCGCATTTATAATATTAGTTTGGATTATACCACCGCTTCCAAAGCGCACGTGAAGAAGCGGCGCAAAAAACTTCACCGCTGCCTTCTCTTCAAGAACGTCAATGTTTACAAACATGGTCTTAAACGTGTGGCCGGCACTTCGTTCCCGTGGGAATTTCGAGAAATCCTCTCTTAGTGCTCCCCTACACTCTCTAAGGAACCTACATGCCAAATTTCAGTTTCCTACGCCCAGTAGTTTTGACTGTGCGTTGTCTGTCAGTCAGTAACGGAAGAATTTTATATATATACTAGCTCTTGCCCGCGGCTTCGCTCGCGTGATTTACCCACGGGAACAGTGCTTTTTCCCGGGATCAAGTATCCTATGTGCTCAGTACGTCTATCTATGTTTATGCGAAATTTCAGGAAGATTGGTTCAGTAGATAAAGCGTGAAGAGGTAACAAACAAATAACAAACATCTGGGATAAAAGAAACTAAAATATAAACCAGAACTAACAAAAAAACTCACTTTCGCATTAATAATATTAGTTAGGATAGGATTGATAAGTAGTTTTTCTCTATGGTTTTTCCATAGACTTATAAGTTATGGGTTTTTCTACTAACCTTGTCTACGAAAGACATAGTCTCACTAGCTCTGAACTCTGGTCCATTGGCCAACTGCTTCAGAAGATCGAACGCTTGGTTGATCCACAAGACGGTCTGCGTGCGTCTTAGGCTTTTGTTGTCATCTTCTTCAGCTCGGTTCTTGATCTCAAATCTAAAAGACAGTTTTTTTAATCCTCAAAAATGATAACATACTATTATCACGCCTTTTTCCCGTGGGAGTAGATAGAGACTAGCGATGTCCACTTGCTACGATTCTTACAGTCTCTCTCGCTTCCTCTACACTCATCACTCTCTTCATACATGCTCTCCGGTTATGGGTGCTCCTAATATCTCCTTTAAGGAGGTCCGCAATCTGGTCGAAGTGCGTTCTTCGAGGTCGACCCTGACCAACTCTTCCATTCACCTCTGCTTTATAAATAGGTACCAAAACTATAATAATTGGTAATTAATTTCTTTATTGTGACAACAAGGCCCACATGTTAGTAAAATACATCTTAAAAACTAGTTGTTAGTAAAGTTATTAACAAAAAATTAGAAAACCTATAACTAAAATTATTTTTGGTAGACGATAAGAACCTCAAGTCATTTTTAGGTACACCAAAAAAACTTAAGTTGCAATTAATGGCAGGAATAAAGAAAAACGCGGGAATATATTTTTGCTGTCCGGAATTCGAAAAAAATATGTTCGAAATTAAAATAGAATCCACTTTTTTAAACATAAACATAAAAAGAAGTTGTTTGGGTCGGTTTTCCTATAGAGTGGCTCGAAAGAAAATCAATCGGAAGACACCCAAAGATGGCGTCTAAACTGACTAATGGCCTCTGCAATGGCATCAGAAACAGGTAAATTATAAAAACAAAAAATAACCACCAGATTATTACAATATGCGAAGAACCAATATTCAGCTACATTTTTCACTCACTGCAATTTGAAATTATTTTTTTTTTCTTTACGCTTCCGTTTTCCGTTTCCTGTAGAATATTCTCGCTTTATGGTATAGTTGGCAGTGCGCGTGCATGTAGCAGGAGATGGGGTTTGCCAGAAATTATCGCGACCACCTAATATTAAATTTAAAAAATGTAAGCCAAACTTCATCTTCGTCATTCAAGTGTAAATGATGCAATAAAGAGTTCTAAGTATAGTTTTTAAGGGCAGACGGAAAAACGGACATCGTTACATAGCGAGAAATAACATTTTCTAAACATTACATTTTTGCCGCCTCCTATAGAAACAGTTTATACCGATTTAAATGCACTAATTAAAAAAAATATTATTTGCCGATTTTTGAAAAAACATAGTAGGTACCTAATATATTTTTTTATTGTTTTATAAAGTATTAGTTTAGGACAAATGTTTATTCAAATAAAATAATTAACTTAGAATTTATTCTCATTTTATAAAATTATGTTTAATTTGGTGTATTATTTTGCCGAGTTGAGATCGTATTACATTTTCGATGAAAAAATTGAGTATTGGCGAAACAAAAGTGAGGCCGTATTAGGCGGTTTAGAAACTTTGACACCAGGGTGTGTCGGTTGATTGTCCTTACCATTCAAAGCATATAGTAATTAGGGTTCAACTTGTGAACTTCTCTATATGCGCTGAGCCATCCTCCACCACAGTATCATAGTTATCACAAGAATCATACATTCAAGGCTCAAGATTTTTTCATTATATCTAATTTATAAATTTAATACTAGAACCCCGTCGTAATTGAGTAACAAACATCCTCACAAACTCACATCCAGACTTTCGCATAGATTACTTTAGTTGTGAGAAACATCAAAACATGTCAACCAGTGGCTCTTTGATCTGTTAGACCTCGCGAGCTTATAGAGATTGCAGATCGAAGGAAGGAAATATTAAAATCTTGATAACTCCGCCATTTTAAAAAATTTCAAAAAATGGCTCGATCATCGATTTTCATGTTTATCGAATCTGCTACCAAAATTTGTCGGAAATCAGTCGAGAAATGCGACCTCTAGAGGAGAACACAGACACCAAAGCATTATTGGCCAAAAAAAAAAGAAAATTTTTTTTTATTAAAGATGGTAAATAATATTTAATTTGGATTTTTGTGCATCTCAGATGCAATTTGTACTAAAGTACTCTCGTAAAGGTCGTATAAAACCCTGGTCGCGGGTTCAAGTCCTGCTCGCATGGAATTTTTTCACCATATCTAATTTCTATATGAGAGTACGTTCTCCGCTGGCAGGACCTTGTGGACGTACGCCTTTACGTCTGATACAGTTTCCATCACGTAAAAAGTCTACTGGAAGACAGAGGAGGGGGTGAAACTTGCGCATTGGTATGACTGACGAAACAATCGCTCGCGCCGGACGAGACCCGCCCGACCCCCGCTCACCGCATAGACCGATATATATATGTATCGCCTACTGCGCAGCTTAACCGCCAGCGCCCTCTTTATGTGACAGGAACTGTATACCCAAAGCATTTTTGACCAAGCAAAATAATTATTTTTAAACGGTAAATAAAAATTAAACCTGCGGACTTTCTCGTCATTTGGATTGGCACTGGATGTGGATTCCTGTTGAGGTTCGTTCTCCGCTGGCAGGACCTTGTGGACGTACGCCTTCACGTCTGACTGATTCTTCTCGTTCTTCACCACTTGCAAGAGGACATAACTGTTGCAGAGTTCGAAAGACAGCACTGCAATGAATACCCAGTTCTAAAATATTGTCATACTAGCTGTTGCCCGCGGCTTCGCCACGGAAACAGTGTTGAAAGGTACCCTATGTCCTTCTCAGTTTCTAATTACGTGTATGCGAAATTTCAGGAGGATTGGTTCAGTAGATAAAGCGTGAAGAGGTAACAAGCTCACTTTCGAATTTATAATATTAGTAAGGATTAGAAAATACTCACTAAGTGCGAACTCGATTCGATTTATAAGCATTAGGTAAATTAAGACAAAGTAAGTAACATTATTTGATTTCCTTTAATTGGAATTGAGAAACAGCATAAGGACCAAATTTTTTTTTTTAAACTTACCCAATAACAATACGTAGTGAAACATTCTCCACCGTAGCAACTCAGATACTAAATACTATTATCATATTTCATAAACACATTATTTTTAACTGCTAACCACTTTTTTCTAATAAACAGTAAAATGTTCATCACCTAATAAAAATTAGAAAATTAGGTAATAATTTACCTAAAAAGGTACCTACGTAGGTAGTTACATAACCGCGGATTATATAATACTAGATTTTGCCGCCGGCTTCGCCTGCGTGAATTTCCCACGGAAACAGCGCTTTTCTCGGGATGAAAGGTACCCTATGTCCTTCTCCGTACTTCCAGCTATGTGTATGCTAAATTTCAGGAAGATTGGTTCAGTAGATAAAGCGTGAAGAGTTAACAAACCAACAAACAAACTCACTTTCGCATTTATAATATTAGTTAGTAAGTTAGGACTAGCTTTTGCCGCCGGCTTCGCCCGCGTGAATTTCCCACGGGATCAGCGCTTTTCTCTGGATGAAAGGTACCCTATGTCCTTCTCAGTATTTCTAACTATATGTATGCAAAATTTCAGAAAGATTAGTTCAGTAGATAAAGCTTGAAGAGGTAACAAATAAACAAATAAATAAATAAACTCACTTTCGCATTTATAATCCTAACTAATATTATATTGTTAGAATTAGGATGAAAAACGGTTAGATTTCAAAATGTGACGTCACGAAATTCAATCAGTAAAATCCAAGCCCCTAATTATTTAATTCTTTCATACACATATAATTACAGGTACACCCAATGCGATAGGTGGCGATAGTGTAGAAATTACAATGGTTACCATGCACTTAATCCGAATAACTTATAACATATAAAGCTACTTTTGTAATTCACTCAAAGGACATGAAAAAATATCTATTTGCTCATGGACTTTATTCAAAAATGTAATGACTCATGAGCATTTTCGCTAGCAATTTGGTTCTAGTAGCCGGCGGCGGCGCCACAAGCAACATGTATTTTTCATACAAGTTGTGAGCTCCCATTGCAGCTCATGGAGTAGGTACGAGGAATAAAAATGTCAATCCAATTAAAAAAGCATCTACTTTTTTGAAAAATATTCTTTATTCATACAAATCAGTACGTTTACATTTTTTTAAAGACATTTCTTCATTTCGGACATTTAAATTAACTATGTTGTCATTACATTACATATAATACAATTTTTTTTTTAATTTTAAATGAAAATAAAAAAAATAAACTTCAGGATTATAATAAAAAATAATTCTCTTGAATTATAAATTATACTCTTAATAAAAACAATAATTATTATTACTGAATTAAAATAGGAATGAAAATAAAATCACAAATGTAAGCACCGAAAATAAACTAAGCTTAGAATTATATTTACAAAATTATATAAGTATTATTTTAATATAATTGTGACTTTATATTGGAACCGGGTTCATTTTTTTAGGATAAACGATACTTATGATGTTAAAAAAGTCAATTTAAAGAGCCATTTTTACCCAGATTTTTTCCATCACTTGGCCAAGCTATTTAGCTAAGCGTGGCCTTCGAGTCTCACGACTCTTGGCTCTGTCTACCCCGTAAGTGATAAAGACGCGATTCTATGTATTTTTACCCGACTGCAAAGGAAGGGTTATGTTTTTTACACTTCTACATGAGCAACATTATTATCCTTATATTTAATAAGATATTTTAATCATTTAAATTACAATAAAAAAAAGAAAAAAATAGATGCCGTAAAATAAAAATGTAAAAAAATATAAGTTAAGTATGGCATTTAAGTAAGACTTATAGCTATTTGACTAAATAAATCTATTTACACAATTGGTCGGTAAATGAAGTACCATGTCTTTTTTTTAAATAGACTTCAACTTAAATTTAAGATCACAAATATTGTAAAGATAATCAAGATTCGTAGACGACGACGCTGAAAATGGTGGCTGCGTACAGTCAACAAAAACCACGGACAAAAACAGATAGAACGTTAACAAAAATCTATATCTATCACACTATTCACACTGCGCTTTATTATAGTACGGCCGAAACCAAAACTCCCGTATGACGTATGTCAGTTTGACAATAATAGTGATGTAACTAAACACGAATCGGTACGATTATTTGATTTTACGTAAAAATAACAAATCCAAATAAAATAATTATTTTTATTAATCAGAAGTCTGAACCATCAAAGTAGCTGTCATAGTCACTAACATAGATAATAAATTCATTGTGAATAATATTATCTACTCTGATGACACGATTCGATACGATTGCGTGAATTCTTGTCCCTCTTTCTTTTTTTGGTATTGCTATGTTATTTTTTAAAATCTTAAAGCGCAATAATTTTTATATTCAGCATTTAAAAATCAATAACAAACGGCATTAAATAAATCGATAAATTAAACGATGTATCGCGATTTTTTACATTCACTATCGATTTATTGAAGCCTACAAGGACGGATGCATTGGAACTCCCTAAACTGGCAAGCCGGAAGTTCAAGCTACATTTCCGCGCATAGATCAAAACATT
The DNA here is from genome assembly GCA_018467065.1 of Ephestia elutella. NCBI lineage: Eukaryota > Metazoa > Arthropoda > Insecta > Lepidoptera > Pyralidae > Ephestia > Ephestia elutella. The sequence continues at coordinate 4,199,906 of CM031574.1, read as the reverse complement.
AAAAAAATCGGAACATCATGGGCTTGACCGTGATGACACCTGTCATACGGGAGTTTAGGTTTCGGCCCGACTATAGTCAAATCAAATAGCACGTGACAAATGTTACACATCAAAACTTACAAGTTATTATCGGGTTACTGCTACTTTAGTTTCATAGTCATGTTTTCAGTAAAACTATTAAAAACAATATTATTTTTGCTGTTCCTGCGGCTGTTAAAGAATCTTGGCTTATTATATATCGTAATAGGTGACTTCATATAGTCACCTATTACGATAATGGCTATGAAAAGTGCCTATACGTTAATCCAGGTAATAATTAATAACATAATAAATTTCACTGCCAACATGACATCAGAAAAGGAATATAAGATGAAACATACTCTAGTAGTATATAAACTAAAAAATATGTTTTGCCGACCGTACAATTGTACATACTTATAAAACATATAATAATAAATAAATTAGAATATTTTAAGCAGGTATATAATGTTTCTTCTTGTAAAAAATAAGAAGTACGTAAGTATAACTTAACTTTAAAGTTTACTATTTGGTAAACAGTTTTAATGTAACATAAACACATATTCACAGATATTATTCACAGGTTCATTAGAAATTTAACACCAAAAAGTTATATATTTTCCAGTAGGTACACCATGTATAAATATCACTTCGGTAACATTCTTTAATCGTGGAAATGCAAAATTTACAAAACAATTAAGTATTTTTATAATTTTGCCAAACATACATACGAACATATATTGTCTTACATCAGTATCACACAACGAGCTATTAAAAGACATAAAACATCTTTTCTTTCCACATATTTCCATCTTAATTATTATTTAACAATTAAATTACTCAGTACGTTTGAGCAGCCACAAAATGGCGGCGAAAAACAAAATGGCGGATGGCGTTATTCTTACTGTCCCACAGTGTAAATAGTCGTTGGCGTATAGATTTGGCGGCATGGCTTCTTCGCCTCCTTTGCAGTACTCATTTCGTGACTGGGAATAAAATATTTCGCGTTGAAAATTATGAAAATAAAGAGTAAGGGAGAATTATGTTATCATATCAAAAGTAATTAAAACTGACGTAAAATACATGGTTCACTTTTTCCTCATCGAGTGTATTAGACTAGCGCCCCGCCCCGGCTTTGCTTGGGAGGTACATACATAAATTGTAGCCTATGTCACTCAGGTATAATGTAGCTTTCTATTGGTGAAAGAATTTTTGAAATCGGTTCAGTAGTTCCGAAGATTACAACTCACATTAAAACTCACAAGCTTGCAAACACTTCTATTAGTATGATAACTCTGATGTCAGATTTTTCTCAAGTCGCCTAAAGGCATCTGACATGACTTGACAACTACCGCCATCTAGCGGCAGTAGCCGTATACACACTAGTAAACTAAACAGTCAGCTAGTGTGCAGGTTTCCTCACGATGTTTTCCTTCACCATAAGCAAGTGTTGGTCTATGAAAACTACCATACTTTAGTCAGATTGGTCTAGGAGCCGCCAAAAAATCCTCTATTCTCAAAAATTTCTTCCTTTGAAAATTTCCGAAAATTCCATGGATTTTTTCAGTTTTTTAGGAAAATTTTCCGACTTCGAGGATATTCCCTATGAATTTCCAAGAAAGTTTCCATTTTTTCTTGAAAATTTCGAAAACGGCTGGTTACACAAGGGGGGATCACCAGGCATCCCCCCCCTTGTGCAACCAGCCCTTCTTCTTGATGATCTGTATCATCCTACACTATTGTGACAGACAGCTATACAGGGCGATTTATGAAACACCAGCAACCTTCCTAGGAGTGAAAATACTCACGAAAATTGAAACTCAAAAAAGAAACAGCTTTTTTATACATTTTACAATACCTACTCGCCGGCTGATTTTTTTAACTCCTCCTATACTATTGTGACAGACAGATAATATAAATAACACTCACAGCAAACTCGTCAGCACACAGTTCCCGGCAAGGCGGGCACACCACCCCCCCCTTGTGCAGCCAGCCCTTCTTCTTGATCCGGATCTGAAGGACCTGCCCCGCGTGGAAACACGTGTACGAGTAGTTGCCCACCTGTAATCAGAATATTTAATTATTATCAAAAAAAAAAAATAGTGCGTTTGACCACAATCTTAACTGATGGGAAGCAAAGATAAGATCTAGGGTGGTATAGGTCGCGTCATGTAAGATAAACGATGGCGGTTTAGCTGCGCAGTAGGCAATTTATCGGTATATGCGGTGAGCGGGGGTCGGGCGGGTCTCATACGGCAAACGCAATAGGGTAGATGACAACAAGTCAAATTAGATACTTTTTTCTAAATGTTAAAAACAATAATTTATATGGGATTTGTATGACAGTACTCAACAGTGACGTCACTTTTAATGGAGTCAAAAAGCATTCCAACTAAAAAATAGTAAACCATGTTATAAACAAAATTGATCAATTAAAGTGACATTCAATTATTATGTTTCATTATTTAAATAGCGTCATTTATATAATTTTTTACCCAATCATCATCCCTATTGGTTCGTCAGTCGTACCCATGCGCAAGTTTCACCCCTTCCTCTCTCTTCCAGCGTTCTTTTTGTATGACGAGAATTATGCACGCAAACTCAAAATATACTTACGAGTGAATAAGTAAGCCTTGAAAACCCCTAAATTATATTCGTCGGGAAACAACGACACGCGGGGAGAGAACTCGATATAATACTTCAGGCCTATTCATATTTGAAACGCATAAGCAAAATCCATTTATTCTTACCAGTCCTATCATGTAAACAATCTTCACAGTACTTTTTGTTGAATTTTGTTGAAAATAAATCAAATATTAGTTCAAACCTAAACATTCTAAAGTAAAACATTTATTAACCACGAAAGTAATTTCTTAAAAAGGCTATTTTAATTTTTATTATTGTTATCATAAAAAGACATGGTAAGATTGTTTACATGATAGGACTGGTAAGAATAAATGGAGTTTAGTTATTTTTACTCACATTTATATGAAGTCTTCCACTCTCGCATTTATACTTGTAGCAGCCGGAGCCCCAGTGTTGCCATTCTCGTATCTGTAAGGTTATAATTTAAACTAGAATTATTTAAAAAAAGCACAATATTGAATTGCCTTTATTAACGGAAAACTTAAACTGGAAATCATTGCAAAATAAATTCTTTGTCAAGCCAAATAAAATCCACAAATACTATTACTATAAAATCCTTTTGTGTGATAGACAAAAGGCTTTTATCTCAAAATTCCGACGAAAACGGAGCCCCGAGGCGCAGCCAGTAATAATTCATTCATATCCTTTAATTAACAATTAATTTTACACAGAGGGAAAAATACTAAAACAATGAAAATGCTAGTAAAATACAAAATGGCGGTAATAGGAAGAGAAGTTAATAAAATACAAAATGGCGGCGTTACCTGTCGACACGACTTCTGCTCCCAAACCTTGTCGCTGTGGTCGAAGCATTTGGAATGTGGGCCGTAGTTCTCCAGCGCGAAGTTTACATCAGTCTCTGAAACAATGTATTTTAATGAATAAACATTCAAAACCAAAAACTAAAATCGTTTAGACTTCAAAAGCTATGTAATACTTTCGTTGTTTTGAGATAAAACAAATAATTTACTTAACTTATGTAACATTTTTTGAAAACTAAAACTAACTAACTAAAACTAACTAAAAAAGAAAAATAACTCCTAATAAATTAAAATGAGATGTAATAGTTAGAACATTAAAAAAAGTATGTAATATAAAATGGCGGGAAACCATAGAGTTAGGTACAGCCTTGTCGGAGGGTGTTTATAGAATAGTAGCTTTTGCCCGCGGCTTCGCATGCGTGAATTTCCTACGGGAACATTGCTTTTTTCCGGAATGAAAGGTACCCTGTATCCTTGTCAGTACTTCCAACTATGTGTATGCGAAATTTCAGGAAGATAGGTTGAGTAGATAAAGCGTGAAGAGTTACAAATAAATAAACAAACAAACAAACTCACTTTCACATTTATAATATTAGTTAGGATAGACAGTCAGACAAATAAACACAAATAAACGTGGGATAATATCATTTGAAAGCTTTAATCGACACTACACATATTTATTTATTTATATTTATTACTTCCTATTTGAATTAATAAATGAATGAATGTTTTTTTATTGCTGTAAACATGGTAATAAAATAGTTGTTACAATGCATAAGTTTTCAGGAAACACATGTTTAGTTATTCAATACATTTCATGCGTCGCATTAAGATTTGGCTGTTTCCATATATATTTATTGGCATTATATTTATTTATTGGCTAGTAGTTTGTAGCTTTGAAACATAATATATTATGATTAAATAATTAGTTATCGACGTGAAAAAGAGCCTTCTTTGAAGGCCAAGTTTCAATAAAAAAATTTGACTTTGGCCAAATTGTTTAAAGATGTCACTGTCATCTGTCAACGTCAAAGCTGTCAATGTCAAACCATCGCGCAACCAGACTACGTACTTGGCGTGTTCTCCTCGTAGGAGCAGCGGCTGCCGCGCACGAGCACGCTCTTGTGCTTCCACGTGAACTCCTGCAGGTACGGGCAGTAGTCCGCCAGCGACACCGAGCCGCCGTAGTGCGCTTCCTCGCCCGCGCGCATATGAGGCAGTGTGTCGAAGTGCTGCGAGATTGTGTTTAGTCAGTGTACAGCGTATAAAGTCCATTTATTCATAACTAGCTTTTGCCCGCGGCTTCGCCAGCGTGAATTTCGCACGGGAATAGTGCTTTTTCCCGGGATGAAATGTACCCTATGTCTTTCTTAGTATACTTCTAACTTTGTGTATGCGAAATTTCAGGATGATTGGTTCAGTAGATAAAGCGTGAAGAGGTAATAAACAAACAAACAAACAAACCAACAAACAAACTCACTTTCGCATTTATAATATTAGTTAGGATTAGGACTAGCTTTTGCCCGCGACTTCGCCCACGTGAACTTCCTACGGGAACAGTGCTTTTTCCCGGGATGAAAGGTACCCTATGTCCTTCTCCGTACTTCTAACTATGTGTATGCGAAATTTCAGGAAGATTGGTTCAGTAGATAAAGCGTAAAGAGGTAACAAACAAATAAACAAACAAACTCACTTTCGCATTTATAATATTAGTTAGGATTGTCCTATTATGTAAACAATCTTACCATGTCTTTTTATGATATTACAACAATATAAATTAAAATAGGCTTTTTAGGAAACTACTTTCGTGGTTAATAAATGTTTTACTTTAGAATGTTTAGGTTTGAACTAATATTTGATTTATTTTCAACAAAAAGTACTGTAAAGATTGTTTACATAATAGGAAAAGTAAGAAAGAACGGAATTTACGTTTATAGTCACTGTTTAGTTTAAGAAAACATAGCATAGATAAGACACAAATATTTGTTTCTGTAACATAAGAAGAGATCAGGGACACCCAAAAAATATGAGGCAAATAAAGGAGAAAGTGTGGTCGTATAACAAAGTTAAATAGTTAGCAAAGGAAAGAGAAAAATGGATGGAACAATGGAACCAACATGAGCCTCGCTCTTAAATTTTATGATGATAATCATTAAGCTGAGTTCAGACTATGCTATAATATAATAGCATATAGTATATAGCTCATAGCACAACAATATCGCACACCATATATTGTTATGGACATGTTCACACTGTACTACGTAGTACTTATATTAATTCTGTGACTGTACTGTGCGATATATTAATGGCTTGCTATAAGCTATAAATTGGTGCGATGCGCTCAATGCGCTGTGCTGTATCGCTGTGCCCTCCCCCGCCCGTCCCGCAGGCGACACGAGCCCGCGCTAGCGACACGTCTGGACATGATCCTGTGCCGACGCGCTGCCATGAAGCTTGCTATATACTTTTAAATGCTTGCGATAATATCGCGTAATGTGAACGCCATGCTATATAGTATAGCATTATTTGCTATACTATAGAGCACAATATTATAGCGTAGTCTGAACTCAGCTTTCGTTGTCAATAAAGACGTAATAGATCATCTCACCAGGCTGGTGGTGTTGCCTGGGAATTCGCGGCTCCGACGATGACATATCGGAGATTGTATATATACTAGTGTTGCAGCAATAGTATTGACTATCGATAGTATTGTCAATAGTATTGTGACCTTGAAAAATAGTCACACTATCGATAGTTCTAAAAACTATCGATAATATCGATAATTTTTAGAACTATTGATAGTATCGATTGTTTGTTGAAAATTAAGTGTCAATACTATCGATAGTATCGATAGTTTTTTTTGTCATCAAAAGTATTGCAAACTATTAGCTATCGATAGTGTGACTAGTTTTCAAGGTCAACTTTCGATAGCCAATTTATCGATAGTCCTGCAACGCTAGTATATACATTATACGCATCTAATCTTGCGAATCAACACCGCGTTTCAATCAGTCACACCGCCATCTATCTTGAGCACTATAAACTATCTAACTTAACTTGGCGTTGCTCATGTGGCGCGGTAGATGGCGCCACAATATAATGTGCTTACCTGATAAGCCCTCGGCAGTATAGCATCATGCCTCACTAGATTGCAAAGAACAACAGCGTCCCGTCTCGACGAACACTCAGTCCTTAGCGGGTTCCCTTTGATGCGTTCGCAAAATGGCGCTGGGTTTTTTCGCCTATAAAACACATTTTCAGTTTAAGAAAGTAATACATACGCTTATTTAGAGAAATGATTTTGTAACGACGTGCCCTAACGTATCACCGTTCACCGTCGCAGAATACAGAATGGTAATATAATGGTCTTTGGAAGTTATCGGATAGAGTTCAGTAACACGAAAATAATATTTTCGTAAAACTTATTTTTGCAATTTACTCATATTATTAGTAAATTGCAAAAACAAACTTATTTTTGCAATTTACTTATATTATAAGTAAATTTTATTGGAAATTATGGTAAAAACACAGAAAACTAAGATTTTCACTAAAATGGTAACGGTAAAATGGTATTTAAAAATAATTTAAATAAATGAAATGTCGATCAGCCGCTGGTTAGGTGCGAACTTTAATTGTGTCATTTGTGAATAATATGTAAAAATGCTGATCGGCATAAAACTGTTCGATTGTGTAAACTCGAACTTTCTATTACACGCCTCCAACCAACGTTACGTATTTCAATTTTAAACATGTAAAATTTCAAATGAATCGAAAACTGGGTCTAACTAAAAATAAATAAGAGTTTGAAAAAAGTCTACATAATAAATTGAGACTCACTCTTCGGGCTCCGTCCCATTTAGATAGCTTGTAATATAAAAGACAAACTTAGAAATTAGGAATATTATAGAATCGAAATCACACTATCACATTAATATAATATTATATTATAAAGAGAAAGTGTATATAAGTTTGAAGCTTTGAAACTACTGAACCATTTCAAAAATTCTTTCGCCAGAAAGCTACCTCCCGAGCGAGGTCGGGGCGGGGAGCTAGTAGGGAACATAACTGCGATATTAGTACGCCATTAGCATAAAGTAAACAGAGTATATTGACAATGACAAGTTACAAATCTTGACAAGTGACATTGACGTGTACAGAATGGCAACGGGTGGTTTGTTTACTGCGTGTGCTGGTGTCGCCTTCTGCATTGAGATTTGTGTAATATTCTAAAGCATGTTGATGTTCTAAAGCCACAAATCAAATAGAATTTAAGGAAAGATGTTCTCAAATAAAAAAGTATATACAAAGTGTTATAAAAAGCACACGTATCTGAAATGAATATAAGAGTCAAAAAACATACAAACAGACATACTTACTCTGAAAGATCTTCCGGTTCGCTGCTGCTTGAATTTAAAAAAAATGTTAAATGTTAGTAGTGTTATTATATGTATAAAGATAATATAAAGTTCCAGATAATTTGATGAGTATTCTATCATACCTTGATACCTCTATATTAGTATACTTCCATAAATATAAATTATACTTCCCAAAAGTTTAGTAATGTTAATGTTATTATTTTATACTAGCTGTCGCCGCGGCTTCGCCCGCGTGAGTTTCGCTTAGATGAAAAATCTCTCTTGGAGCTTTTCATCAGATGTTCTAGATCTTCATTTTTTATACGTCAGCAGAAAATGCTCATCAGGTTGAACGACTTTTAATAAGGCGCCATTTCCATATATGTTATAGTGTAACTGGTCTCTTGCAGTTCTTCATCAGATGTTCCAAATCTTCAATTTTTATACGTCATCAGAAAATGCTCATCAGGTTAAACGACTTTTGTTAAGGCACTATTTCCATATTTCTTATAGTTAAGCTGTTCTGTTAAGGTTCTTCATCAGGTGTTCCAGTTTTCAAAATAAATTATAGCCTATATGTTGCCCAGGCTTAATAGCTATACAACAAAAAAAGTTTAATTCAAATCCGTCCAGTAGTTTTTGCGTGAAACGCGTACATACATACAGACAGACAGACAGACAGACAAGAAATTCCAAAAATTTTTTTTTGCTTTCTATTATTCTTTTTAAGTGTCCCTCTATCCATTTCAGTCAAAAATACTAAATGTACAGACAAAATATTTTTACTGTTTTATTATATGTATAGATGTTAAAATCTCATGAAATCACCAATACCTTTGACATTAGGAAATAAAATGTTAGTAGCCATAATAACATTTTAAAATTATATAATAGTTTGGCCCAAAATTATTTTTAGTTAGATTTAATAATTCTTCAAATAGGCTTAAAGTGTTAACTTTTTAAGAATAATATTCCTGTTAGTTTTTAATACAATTAATAATTAATACAAATTTTTAATACAAATTAATAAATTAATTTAAATAATAAAATAATCTTATTTTCGCTCACTAGTTGGCGCTAACGGCGAGTATGGTCATATCTATGGTACAATACTGTCATTTGAATTTGACATATCGACATTGACAACGTTGTACAATCTGACAGATGTCTGTCCTTATTTGTAAACTACGTTTTTTCTACTTGTGCTATTATGTACACAATCTTACCATGTCTTTTTATGATTTTACAACAATCCTAACTAATCCTAATCCTAACTAATATTATAAATGCGAAAGTGAGTTTATTTGTTTGTAACCTCTTCACGCTTCATCTACTGAACCAATCTTCCTGAAGTTTTGTATACACATAGTTAGAAGTACGGAGAAGGACATTGGCTACCTTTCATGCCGGGAAAAAGCACTGTTCACGCGGGCGAAGCCGCGGGCAAAAGGCTAGTATAAATTAAAATAGACTTTTTAGGAAATTACTTTCGTGGTTAATAATTGTTTTACTTTAGAATGTTGATTTATTTTGCAACAAAATTCAACAAAAAGTACTGTCAAGATTGCTTACATAAGGGCAAGTAAGAAAAAAAACGGAGTTAGGTCATCTGCTGGAATATTAACTTGCATTACCATCATTACGCTATTTTAATCAACATTTTAAGCCTATTTCAAAAACAATTTAAGCCCACAACCAATTTTATACCACACAAGTTAGTAAACAAAATCTAATTAAAAACCCTCAAATCAAAAAGTACCTCAACCTTTGCGTGTTCAGCCATTCCTTGCAGCTCTTCATAGCGAACCGGCAGCCGAGTCCGCGGCCCCAGTCTAAGGGCGCCGCGTGGCTGTAGTCGGCGCGGTACCAGCCTGTGTCCTCCATCATCGCTAGGGTTATACGACTGAATACTGAGTTTTGGGTGTGCGTTCCTGTCATCGCTTCGTTCTGAAATAAAAAGTTACAAATTCATATTCATCATCTATATAAAAATCTTAAAAAATACGGGCTTGTTTGTAATTTTGTGACACTGGTTATGCGTAAGTTTAGGCGTTACGTCATTTTTTTCTATGAATACCTACAAAAATATTATGCCCAATGAATAGGCCATCATCCATTTATCCGAAAACGATACCAAACTCAACTTTGTATCTCAAATGTAGCCCCTAGATTTTTTTTTCGAGCGCAGGGTGTTTGAATCTTTGACCCTATGCCCCGCCCCCCTAGTAAACTAGCTTTCGCCCGCGTGAATTGCCTTTTCCCGGGATGAAAGGTACCCTATGTCGTTCTCCGTACTTCTAACTAAGTGTATGCGAAATTTCAGGAAGATTGGTTCAGTAGATAAAGCGTGAAGAGGTAACAAACAAACAAACTCACTTTCGCATTTATTAGTTAGGATTTGTATCTTTACTGCCGTTGTTACTATGTTATTTGCTCTTTTTCAAATTGTAAATGGTTGAGAATAAATCCTATCATCTATCTATCTACCTTTTGCTTGGCCACCTTTTGCGCATCTACCTATATTTTTAGTTTTAAGTTTACTTTATGTATACCTTTAATTCCTTCCTTTAGTCGTATTCCTCATGACTGAGGGTCGTGGTCATTGTATGGAATGAAACACAACGACTATCTTGGCAATGTATTAACATTGCCAAGATAGTTACTATTAGGTAAAGGCAATGACAAACCACAATGGAGTGGTCCATTTCCATTGTCTCCATTTCACACACTAGCTTGATAATCATCAACCAGAGTGCAGGTTTCCTCACGATGTTTTCACGATGTTATAATAATACATACAAACTCTTTTTTAATTTCATTTCATATTTAAAGTCTACAAAATAATACACAATTTCCCCCTTTAAACACTACCGGAGCGTATGCTATAATTTTTTATGCTATCGGTCCCATTAAAAAAACACACCGGGACCGTTGGTAATTTTTTTTTTCGACGGCCCCGTCAACGCAAAATCCGGGCCCGCCGGGGCCGCTGGAATTTTTTTCCAACAGCCCCGTCACCGGGGCAGGGCCGCAGGGGCCGTTGGAAGTCACTCAAACCTAGGACCTTTGCAGCCACAGGCGGGCGCCCTACCACTCGGCCACCACTGCTTCCTTTAATTATTTGTGAGCAAATAAAGAAAAAGAATGTTTGTTTGTTTTTTACTGGCCGTCACTGCGAACGACAGACCCTGATGGTAGCCCCTTTCCCAGTGGACTGTTGATTGTTTAATTTTTAAGCTTTACGACCTAGTAGGACGAATTATTTATTGCCTGTCACAGCCGACAGATGTAAAACAACGCATCATGCCGTTTTCCGTCACGGCATTCGAGCTGATTTTACTGTCAAGCCGCCGATGGATGTTTCACATCAAACATCAAAAATGTTCTGACTTGTAATTATTAAGATTTTTAATATAATGGATATAGAATACGATTTCGATCCACTGTTTGATGTGACCAACCTAATGACTAACTTTAACAGGTTATGGGCCCAGTACGCTACAGAAACGCTTTGTTTGAGATATTTTTATTGCACAAATAATATACAGATACGTAAACATAGATAAATTAAGTTGTTTTCTTTGATTCGAGTAGCGGGTGGCATCCTACCCTGGAAAACCTAGTAGTGATAAGGCGGCGGAAATCAATTTTAAAAATAAAATTAATATGATCGACCACGAAATTATTTACATAATAAAGAAAAAAATTGTTTAAAAAAAATGTGTATAAACAGCCAGTGTCAATAAAAAAATATGACGAGGATCTGTAAAGATTTTAGTAGTAGGTATAGAGCTTTGAATCTCATGACACAAAGTGCAAACATTTTAGTGCTACGACAATAATTGACAAAGTTATGACCAAATTACTAGCGAAGTTCTCAGCCGACGCGGTTGTGACGTCACGAGGACCGACGCGCGAAATCGCTATAGAATAGAATGAGGGTTAAAGTTTTTCCGCTCACTAGTTGGCGCTACTGGTAAGTGAGGTCTGTCCATAGACTTGGTAAAAAAGAATAGACCCGGCATAACAATCTATATACAAGCAGTAGTTATGCGGCCGGTCGCCATGTTTTGTCACTATTATTAGTACGCGCAGGCCGCCATCTTTGTGCCAAATCCTTTGTCGGCGCCCTCTAAAGCCGGAATACCTAAGTTTGCACGGTTTTTTGTAGGTATGTCACGTCTATTCTTTTATCCTTCGTCTGAGGGTCTGTCAGATAGTACAATACTGTCATCAGTTGTCAAATTCACATGACAGTACCTACCATCTGACAGACCTTACTCGCCATTAGCGCCAACTAGTAAGCGACGAAACGATCATTATCTTTATTTTGCTTAGACACAGTCACATACAATATGTGTCATTGTAAAAAGTACCTAATAGTTAGTTTTAGTTTATTTTTAGTTAGTTAGTTTTTAGTTTTCAAAAATTATTATTTCAAAGCATGTATATTAATTTATTGGTTGAATAAAAGTACCTTATGGCTGTTGGAACTTACGACATTGTACGTCATAACTAAACTCCATTTATTCTTACCAGTCCTATCATGTAAACGATCTTCACAGTACTTTTTGTTAAATTTTGTTGAAAATAAATCAAATATTAGTTCAAACCTAAACATTCTAAAGTAAAACATTTATTAACCACGAAAGTAATTTCCTAAAAATTCTATTTTAATTTATATTGTTGTAAAATCATAAAAAGACATAATAAGATTGTTTACATGATAGGACTGGTAAGAATAAATGGAGTTTATATAACTTGTACGATTTATATTTCTGAACGACTTTAGCGCCAATGACGATAAGGTACCGTTTGGGTTGCTACTGACATTTTGAAATTTGAGTAATTATTTCGTACGCCATCTATCTTAAACTTGCGAACTAGTGTTGGTTGCTGGGGCTCGGTAGGTGGCGCCACAATAACCTACCTACTGTGGCTATAGCTAAAAAGCAACGGGTACTCATTAAGCACCATTATCGTTGAGCTGTGACCATTTTGTATTGCTGCAGCATACATACGCAACCCATAGCATGTGTGTCACAAATTATTATTATTTTTTACGTTTGTTGGTGTTCTGTGTGTGTAGTGTAGATACAAATAAAGATCTTATCTATCTATCATTATAATACAATTTACCTCGAACACTCTCTTCTCCCAATGTGTGAGCGCTGTTCCATCTCCACCCTGGTCTTCTAGCTCGGCACCTTCTAGAGACGAGCAGTTGAAATGCTCTCGAACCTGGAATGGAACGTAAAAGAAAATTACGTAAAAGTGTACGTGCGCGGGAAAAAGGCGTGATAATATGAAATGTAAGGAAACTCCATTTATTCTTACTTGTCCTATTATGTAAACAATCTTCACAGTACTTTTTGTTGAATTTTGTTGAAAATAAATCAAATATTAGTTCAAACCTAAACATTCTAAAGTAAAACATTTATTAACTACGAAAGTAATTTCCTAAAAAGTCTATTTTAATTTATATTGTTGTAAAATCATAAAAAGACATGGTAAGATTGTTTTCAACACACTTGCTCGTAGAGTGCTTATTAAATCGAATTTAGGCCCATAATGCCATATATTACGAAGGTATTACGAATATATTACGGAGGTGTTTGGAAATAAAAATTACCATACTGCGCTATACAAAAGATAGAAAACTAATGCGTGTTATGAATTAAACAAAGCATATTTAATTTAGCCGCATAATACATATAAGATCAAATAGGGAAAATAACAACAGTTTTTAAATAAGCAAAGATAATGATTTTATACAGCCAAGCACTGGCTGTATGGCGATATACCATCCGAAGCGTGCGGCGCGGGGCGGCGGGCGGCGGCACGCGCATAAAAAACATGACTATATTTATTATGTTGTGTTTGTTAGGTACATTTTCCGATTTTCGCCGTGTTAGGATATTAAATATTTAATAAAATGTCCACTAGTATGGAAGAATATGTAAATTTAACTCCACCTGGCGCGTAATGCAAGTAATAGTTTATTGCCTCCAAAATCAAACGTAAGTATTTGGCGGCATACGAATATTTTATAAAGTGGAGGAGTGACAAAAGGGCGCAATCGTTTGGACCACATTATTTTTTTTTACTCACAAGTGTGTTGAAAAACGTCGTACGATACACGTGTGCATTTGGTAATTACGCACACTCGGCTTTATTGGCGTCAATATCGCCTCTTGTGCGTAATGACCAACTTTGCACACTTGTTTCGTAATGTACTATTACATAATAGGACAAGTAGGAAAAAACGGAGTTAATGTATATGTACGTGTAAGTACACTTTTTAATTTCATGGCTTCAATGTTCAACCTAACGAATCTGAGTTTGCCGTGAAACGAATTTCCGTATACGAGGTTGTATGTTTCTTACTAATTCACGCAAAATCTACTGAACGAATTTTGATGAAACTTTGTAGAATCAAGAATCATTCATTTATTTGAAAGAATACCGTATATAAAGGTGTACAAACATAGTTAGTCTCAAGTATTCTGCCTAAAGCCATTCGTACAAATATTATTCAAGTAAACAAAAGGGTACTTTCTATCCCAAAATTAACACGACAGCGAAATTTTAACGAAATCCTGGTGTAATTAATTATACCATGCGCCATCTATCGTGATCTTGCAAAGTAGTGTTGTTCTTGTGGCGCCATAGATGTCGCCATATGTATTGTTCAAAACATGTTGTGATTTTCACGCAATCACAATTTTATTGCTTTTATTCACAAATTTTAGTTGCTTAAGAGCCCGCACTAGGCCAATGACAACTAAGATTTTCCCCCGCTACCCGCTACCCAGTTCGCCCGCACGCATCCAATCCGCGTTCTAAATAAATGCTCGCGGGGTCGCGGGCGGCGCGGCGGCTCAGAGGCGGATGGTTAAAGCATGCGGGCAATTATACGTATTATTTTTTTAAAAGCTTTATAAAAAGATATTAAAAAAAGTAAGTAACATAATCCCTGCCTTATCTTTAGAGTAATTTATACAAAAATTCTCAATCTTTTTTTAATGTATTGCTTGAATAATAGCAGTTTAAAGTGTTAATTATAGGTGATTTGGAGGCAACTTCGCAAATTTTTTCTATCGAGAAAATTTTATGCAATCGTGTTTTTGAGTAACATAATCCCTCGTGCTAGTCCTGAAGTTTGCTATATCTTAATTTTACATTCAGTTTTACATAAATGTAGATATTACAGACGATCATGTGAAGCAATCTAGCCTAGTACGGGCCCTTAATAAGTTAATTTTAGTACCGTGTTAACTATAATAATTAATAACATTGTGGATGAGAACAAATATGATTCTATGTTGGTACGCTTTTGAGAGCTACGGGTCCATGAGGTAATTTGATGATTACTAGCACGGATCCGGGATTTTGTTCCCGTGGGAATTTCAAGAAATCCTTTCTCAGTGCTCCCCTACACTCCCTAAGGAACCTACATGCCAAATTTCAGCTTCCTACGCCCAGTAGTTCGGGCTGTGCGTTGTCTTTCGGCACAACCACGATTTTCGTTCGCGCGAAATTTACTATTGTTTATATCTCAGGTTCTAAGCGGCGTATCAAGATGAAACCTACACCAGATTTTAAGTTAGTCCTGTAATATTACAACAGTGACCAAACCGCATCCAATTTGGTCCAGTAGTTTTTGCGTGATGTGCGTACAAACACACAGACAGAAAGACAGACAGACAAAATTAAAAAAAAATAGTTTAGGCTTGTATTGGCCCTATAAAGACCCCTCCTAGTTATTTTTCTTAAATATCTCCTATGTACAGACACAGACCAGTTAGTTTTATTATATGTATTGATTACTCACCTCTTGAACGACCCTGGGCGTGACGACCATATGGAACTTCCTCTCCATGTACCCGCCGCGGATCATCCAGTCCTTCCTGTAGATGTTCTTCACAACCCGATCTGACCATCTGTGGATCTGCAGCCTAGAAGACGTACGAACATACTTTAATCCAACGTCATTATTTTTAGATTTTTATGCACTCAAGATGCAGTACTGAAGTCAAGTCCGAAATGCTAGTAGTTTGTAGCTTTGAGACATAATATATTATGATTAAATAATTAGTTTTCGACGTGAAAAAGAGATTTCAATAAAAAAATTTGACTTTGACTTTGAGTCCTGCTCGCATGGATTTTTTCATCATATCTTATTTCTATATAATAAAAGTACTTTTTCCAATTCGTTAGGCATCAAGATCGTTTCAGTTTGTAACGCGGCTACGCGTTAATCCTCTTTGGATCTTACTATACGTGCGCTGGCACATACATACTTATTTCACCTGTTCATAAATTTTAAACTGTATTCATTCATATTCGATTCTGTATTTTGGTTGTCATTCTTGGCCTAGCATTTTACTGATATTTATTGACCGAGCGAGCGAAGCGAGCGAAGGTCTCTAAATCGAGTTGGGGGCGAAACACATTGTTTGTATGTATGTATGTATGTATGTATGTATGTATGTATGTATGTATGTTTGTACCGCGATAACTGCCCAACCGATGGTCCGATTTTGATGAAATTTGGTAGGCATGTAGGAAATATCAATAGAATTTTTAAGTTCGTTGGGCATCAAAATCGGTTCAGTAGTTTTTGAAATATTAATAAAAATGTCCGCGATTAAGTAGCAAACGAAACCATAGCGTGTTCTAACTTTGGATAGCGCCATCTACATTTTACTTAGGGAACTGAATTAGTTAGAAAAGTCTAAATCAGATCTAAGCAGCGGTTGTAGACTTGTAGATGATTTGTAAGGTACACCCTCATATTACAAATTATTATTTAAAAAACAATCATTTTATAAACAACGCTTGTAAAACTATACATTTGAAAAACATATGCTTTGACAAACTCATCCATTTAAAAATGGATCATTTTACAAACAAATTATTTAACTAAATTTTCAATTGGTAAAACAACGTTAGACAAAATATCTTAAGGCAAATATGTACATCGTTTGATAAATATTATTTACCAAAACTAGAAGATATGAAGTTTCAAGTTTAAACTTACTGATCCCAAGATTTTCATCGTAGGGTTAGGTACAGAAGTCATTACTCGTCTTTTATTTGTAAATTAACTCACAAATCGTATTGTGACATGATATCAACATGCTAATACCTTTTATTGTGTCATACCGGGTGGGGGACCTGGTAACCTGCAACACAGGATCTTTGATACCTAGCGCGGGCACCAGATCTCTCACAACGATACTGTCCTTTATGGTATTAAATTTAATTAATGTTTATCACATACCTATGTAATGTAGTCCAACATTTGTTGTGGAGTAAATAAACAATTTTTATTTTTTTAATAACAAAAAAAAAGTTTGTCTCCAAACGATCTGAGCTGTAAGTTAGGTTCAGGTTATTTTTTTTATGACCACCTGGAAAGACTTGAGGGCAGATTATAATTTGGGTTCGGGTTATTTTGTTTTACCACCTTTGATAAAGACTTTGAGGGCGGGAAAGAAGTTAGGTCCAGGTTATTTTTTTATTTGGAAAAGAAACCACCTTTGGAAAAGACTTTGAGGGCGGAAAAGAAGTTATGTCCAGGTTATTTTTTATGACCACCCGAAAGACTTTGAGGGAGGAAAAGAAGTGAGGTTCAGGTTATTTTTTTATGACCACCCAGAAAGACTTTGGGGACGGAAAAGAAGTTAGGTTCAGGTTATTTTTTATGACCACCCGGAAAGACTTTGAGGGCGTAAAAGAAGTTAGGTTCAGTTTATTTTTTTTTATGACCACCTAGAAATACTGAGGGCGGGAAAGAAGTTAGGTTCAGGTTTTTTTTTATAACCACCCGGAAAGACTTTGAGGGCGGAGAAGAAGTTAGGTTTAGGTTATTTTTTTTATGACCACCCGGAAAGATTTTGAGGGTTGAAAAAACGTTAGGTTTAGGTTATTTTTGCCATTGGCATTGCTTAGCTTTTGGCCAAAGAAGCTGCCAGCCCTTGATTAATAATTTACCTATAGTAGGTTTGTAAAATTATGTTTTTGTCAAAGGGGTTATTTGATGAAACAAAACTTTATAAAATAAAAGCTATGGTTCTTCATCAGGTGTTCCAGTTTTCAAAATCAATTATAGCCTATATGTTGCCCAGGCTTAGTAGCTATACAACAAAAAAAGTTTCATTCAAATCCGTCCAGTAGTTTGTGCGTGAAACGCGTACATACATACAGACTGACAGACAGACAAGAAATTCCAAAAAATTTTTTTTGCTTCTATTGTTCTTTTTAAGTGTCCCTCTATACATTTTAGTCAAAAATACTAAATGTAGAGACAAAATATTTTTACTGTTTTATTATATGTATAGATATAGATATTGCCATTTTAGTTCGTAATAGTTCACTAGATGGCGCTGAACAGTTTCTTTAATTTGTACATCAGTTTAGTAAGATTTTTTAAATTTCATAAGAACCAAATAGGTACCGTTTTTCATAGTATTGTCTTGTGGTGGTAAATTTCGGTTGTTGTTGTCTAATTCATATTGTTGTTTGTTTGGTTTGGTCGTTCGTCTCGTTAGTCGTTTGGTAAAAATAATTTATATGTATAATTTACATAAAAGAAAATACAATTCGTGTTACAGTTAAATGATAATTTCAGCTTCGTATGCCCAGGCGTTTTCGGCTGTACATTGTCTGTAAGTCAGTCAGCTCAGTCAGTCACTCCCTAACGCAAGATTTTATATATTTCGATGATTGATTGATACTATTTTAGCGCCTGGGCTATTAAGAGGTCTTCCAATTTTTTTATATTGTAAATTATACTATTTTTTTAACTGTGATTTTTCATCAGCACTCTTCAATCATACATACATACATACGTAAGAGTAAATCAATAAAAACGCGAGTAATAATCGCGAGGTCTAAGTTCGCGGCGAACTACTAGTTATGATAAGTTACTTTAATTGAAGCTAAAATAATACTATTTTAAAATATTATTAAACTAGGTATAGAGCCTTATCGGGTATGTATTATGTATTAAGTTTTATTAGTTGTTTCGGAAGTAATTCTAAATTTATAGTAAAGTGTGTTATCTTTTCTAATCTTTATATATAAGGTGGACACAAATTAACTACAAATATTTTCAGGGCTAATTACTGATATTATTTAGAAAGTATATCAGTGGTTTTTTCAATTTTCTACACGCTAGTTTTCGAGAAAAATTAACGTTTATGTTTCTTGAAAACCGTAACATTATAACATCCTGTACACAGCTTTGCGTAAAATGACAATTAAAATGACACACACAAACAAAAGCCGCCCCGCCCACCGGTCGGTCGCTGTCGTTTACGTATAATAAATCGCTTGACATCTCTGTCTTTCACGCACTTTTCATAAATAAAGAGGAATACAGCAAATCAATTTCATTCAACTATTAATTGGTGGGAGGAGCTTAAAGAGGTATAAAGTCTACACATTTAACTACAGTATGATACTAAATGTCATCATTTAATAATATTTTTTTTTGTTAGAAAGAACAAAAAAAAACTAGCGTATCGATTTTTAAAATTGTATCTCCAATACGTTTATTTAGCCCCCTGGAGCCAGCCCTGAAAATATTTGTAGTTAATTTGAAAGTCCACCTTATATTTTTGTTTTAGGTCTTATGTTTACCAATGAAAACTATTATAACGACCCTGAGGTTCTATCATTTATTATTATTTGGAGCTCTCACGCTCCGAGTTGTTAGTAAAATGCACTATTATTCTCGAAGCACTATTATTCGGAGGTCCGATACTCGGCCGGGTCGAGATGGAAAATGATCTTTTCTAGAATGACCTGAGTCTTGGATGTTTAATATATATTTATTACAAAATATAGTATCGTTGAGTTAGTATCTACTAACAGTCTCGAACTTGACTTTTTTAATAACTCAATCTGTGTGATTTGTCCGTATGTATTTATTTATTTAACTACTCAAGCTGTATTAAGATCAAATCTTAAGCGATAAAACTATTCCGCAAGAAAATGTATTAATGCAAATTATTGCAATAATAAACTCACTCCTCATCCAAAGGAGGGTTGCCAGTGTCAGGTCTCCTTTCTGTCAATGGCTCTCCGTTGACGTCTCTGAAATAAAATAAAAAAATGGGGTACACATAGAAAGAATTGTATAGTTTAAATGTTTTGCTCACAAATTTTTACTTTCCATAAAAATATAGGTATAATTTAATAGTCATTACTTAAATCCCTAACGGAATTAATTTATAAATCGTACTACAAATAATTTTAATTCTCAAACGCAATACATTGAAGTAGGTGATAACTGGGTTTTAACCGAATCTCGGGTTTTAACCCGGGTGGTTACCCAATTATAGTTACCTGTAGAATGCAAACAGCGACACACTGAAGCCGAGCGCGTGCAGCATCTCGTGCTTGACGGTGGACAGCACGGACGGCAGGTCGCGGTCTCGCGTCGACAGCTCGCCCGGGCAGAAGTTGGCGTGCCCGGCCACCGGCCTGGATTACAGTCAACAATGTCTTAACGCAGAAAGTCACTTGCAAAAATGTCATCGTAAAAATTGGGTCACTTTCGCAAAACGTCATTCTGGCTTTTCTATATTTTGAAATTTGAATGTCATTCTGAGAAAATGGCCTTTTGCGAAAGTGACATTTTTTTTTTCTTTATTTTGGCATCAAACAGTCTCTCTCTCTCTCAGCCTAAAGACGTCCACTGCTGGACAAAGGCCTCCCCCAAGGATTTTATCCATAGGGGGGTTTCACCGTAATCGCCACGCTTGGCAGGCGGGTTGGCGATCGCAGTGTGATGGCATAGTACGAGGAAAGATGCTGCTGCCCATCCTCCGGTGTTTTAAATCCCTTAGTCGCCTCTTACGACACCCACGGGAGGAGATGGGTTGGTGCTATTCTAGGAGCCACACCACAGGCCGTGTCATTCAATACATCAAACAGTCATTACATACAAAAAATACTACTTATAACTACAATGAGTGCCGAATTTAAAATTATTATTATAAAAGTTTTATGTAGAACATGCTTAGTGCAGTTTATTAAAAGTTTATACAAGAATTGTTTTAAGTTTACATTTAAAAATTATACAGTGACCAAATTTTTACGAAATCATGTTTGCAAAATGGCATTTACGTCAAGACCAATAATATTACTATATTTAAAGTTTCCTTTCTATGTATTTCTTGTGTACAAAAATTACCAAATAAATAAATATTAATAAAGTCCATATAGCGACATCTACCGCGCCACATGAACAACTCCATCCATAAAGCCAGTGCTTGGCAGCACTGAGGCGCAACATAATATGCTATCTTACTCACTTCGAATGACTTAAATGAAATAGCACATTGTAGTTCTCCCTCGTGTAAATTGTACGGAGCGAGAAATAAAGACATGTCGCGTGTCAATTGTTGCCCAGCGAATTCTATATCACAGTATCAAAAAGATACAAGATGTACTTAGTTCATTATGCTTCATTTATTGGTTAAATCGTTATCAATATTACGGTCTTGTGTTGTTGTGTACGTATGTATATGTTTGTATATATTTGTGTGTATATTGTATGTATGTATATATAAATATATGTATTACTATACCTTTTATTAGCTATATGTGTACCTATGTAAGTATTTTTTATTTTTATTTTATATTTTATTTATTTACTTATATTTTATATTATAACTATTAGTTTTTTATGCTATTGTATTTGTTTCGTAGTTCTGCGCCGTACCTGCTGATCTATAATCTATAAGTCCTACCTGTCGGTTGCCTGTAAGAAATTGCTGTAGCGATAAGGCCGCCATTGTACATTAGCCTTTAAGACACATTGTACTCCTTTTTCTTTTTTCATGGTGCAATAAAGAGTTACTTACTTACTTACTTCAGACAGATAGCGCTGTGAGTGACTGAAACGCGGTGTTAATATTCGCAAGATTTGAACACATTACAATAGAGTCAGTGGACATTACTGGCAGTTTTACCTGTCCAAGGCAGCCTCCTGCTGGCAATGCGACGCGTACGCCACTGTGAGGCCTCGCTTACACCGCTCGGTCTCCACCGCGCTCACGTATAGAACGAAGTCCGTATTCTCTACTCCTCTCGGCTCTTCATCTGTTACTTCTTCTTCGGGACTCGCTGAAAAGAACGATTTCATTCCTTTATTAGTGCAATTCATCGTCATCCATCCTTCTTCTTCTTCTTCTCTCAGCTGAAAGACGTCCACTGCTGGACAAAGGCCTCCCCAAGGATTTCCACAACGACCGTCATCCATCCTACTATCCTTTAATCCTCTAATGTTATAAATGCGAAAGTTTGGATGTGAGTTTGTGAGTTTCTGAGGATGTTTGTTACTCAATCACGCAAAATCTACTGGACGGATTTCGATGAAATTTGGTATACGGGTAGAAAAATACCGGGAATAGCACATAGGGTACTTTTCATCCCGAAATTCCCACGGGAGCGAAGCCCCGGGGCGCGGCTAGTATTGTCAAATACCCTATCCTAATAATATAAATGCGAAAGTGAGTTTGTTTGTTACCTCTTCAAGCTTTATTTACTAAACCAATCTTCCTGAAATTTCGCATACACATAGTTAGAAGTACTGAGAAGGACATAGGGTACTTTTCATCTCGGGAAAAAGCACTGTTTCCGTGGGAAATTCACGAGGTCGAAACCGCGGGCAAAAGCTAGTTATAATATATAGTAGAATGTTATACTGATTACAAAAATGCGAAGCCGTGGTGGGTATGTAGGTATGTAAAATGTATAATTATATTATTGTTATTATACAAAAATGTCGTAATCAAACCTAATACAATGGAGCCGAATTCAAAACAATTCTTTCAATAGAAAAAGTGGAAATAAGGCAGACTTCATGTATTTTCAACCGACTTAAAAAAAAAGAGGAGGTTCTCAAGTTAGCTGTATTTTTTTGTTTTCATTTTTTTTTTCTTTATTTAGTTTTAGTTGTTATTAAACTTCGCAATTTTTTGTCTAAATAAAAACTTCCTCAATTTTAAAAATTTCCTTTCTGATCATCAAATAAATAAATAAAAATGGATTTGATCATTGACACTCACGATATGTGAGTGTCAATGATCAAATCAAAATCCTTTTTAATTTATGATGATTCACATATAATCAGCCGAACCTTCAGGTACTTACATAGAGTTCGGTACGAAGTACACAGCTCTTTTCAAAAATAAAAATTATCCGTCACGGGAGGGCCAGCTTATGTAAAACTAGCGCCCCGCCTCGGCTTCGCTCGGGAGTAGTGTTGCTAGGCGTCCGGATAAAGCCGGACATAGGTAAGCTTTTTAATTGCGTTTCCGGCAAAAATAAACGGTGTCCGGCTTGTCCGGCTTTTGCTAGGCTTTTTACATTTCGCAAACGAGCGAGCGCCGAGCGTGGCCGAGCGCAGGCGACGAGAGTCAACTGCCGGTCGCTCACGCAGGCCGAAGTGCCGCCCGTCGAATTTTTTCCCTCTATAATGTAGGGTGTCCGGCCTTTCTACACATGCTGGCCAAACTGGCTGGTCTGTCCGGCTATTAGGTTTGGCGACCTGGCAACCCGGCAAACAGGTACATACATAAATGTAGCCTATGTCACACCACACTGTCATGTAATGTAGCTTTCTATTGTTAAAATAATTTTTGACATTGGTTCAGTAGTTCCGAAGTGCATAATATCTCGATTCAAAAAAAAAAAACTCAAAATTATTTATTCAATAATTACAATTCTTTAGATAAATACATGATGATGATGATCGATGATGTTTTACATCAAAATACCTGTAGTCTCGACCCCCTCGTTCAAAGCGTTTCCGTTGATCTCCGTCGTCATATCCTCATCGAGCAGCCGAGGTCGCAGTCGTGGCAGCACGCGACAGTTGTGGCCAGTGCTGTTGCACACGTGGCACGGCTGCAAAATGGAAAAATATGATTATTGACAATTATAAAAAGCTAGTTTTTTCCCGCGGCTTTGCTCGCGTGTATTTTCTACGGGGACAGTACTTTTTTCCGGGATAAAAGATCCTTCTCAGTATTATGTGTATGTAGCTAAAAGCCAAAAGAATAATCGGCGATGAAAAATTTACGAACGCTAAGCTCCACAGCCTAGCTCATCATCGAAAAGTTGCCTGCTTGTCGGTTTTCTACCGATTTTACTTCGGAGAGACGCACTGCGGGCTATCATCCCTTCTTGGTTAATATTCCCCCCGCACGCACCAAGCGCTTTTCGTCATCATTCTTGATGCGCACAGCGAAGCAATGGAGCTTCCTACCTGCGTCTGTGTTCCCGAGCACATACAACCTGACTCTCTTCAAAACCAAAGTGAATAGGCTGCTTTTGGGTAAGCTCGCTACATCGTAGACCTTATCTCTGTCCTCGGGCAAGCTTGTGGTCAAGAGCGACCCATTTTAAATTAAAAAAACGCTGGGCGAAAGTTTCCCCAAACTTCTTTCACGTATCTTTGGCTTTTTCTTTCCATTCCCTGACAAACGCTCTCAAGTTATCCGCCAATCTCGTCTTTGGCCTTCTCCTTCCATTCGGTTGGAACTCAGGTGGTTAAAATTTAAGTCCATCTCTCCGGGTGCTTGCGGCAGACGTTTTATTAGTACTCAAAATAAGAAGATATTTCGAAATGGACCCCACAACAGCTTGAAGCTTGAGCTTCTTCTAACCTTTTGGTTAGAAGAAGCTCAAGAAAACGCTGAAATGATTGTTTTCAGGAAGACCTTAAGATAGCCGAGAGGCCAAAGCATAAAGTTGCCTCCGGGTGCTTGCGGCGAGACGTTTTATTAGTACTCAAAATAAGAAGATATTTCGAAATGGACCCCACAACAGCTTGAAGCTTGAGCTTCTTCTAACCTTTTGGTTAGAAGAAGCTCAAGAAAACGCTGGAATGATTGTTTTCAGGAAGACCTTAAGATAGCCGAGAGGCCAAAGCATAAAGTTGCCTCCGGGTGCTTGCGGCAGACGTTTTATTAGTACTCAAAATAAGAAGATATTTCGAAATGGACCCCACAACAGCTTGAAGCTTGAGCTTCTTCTAACCTTTTGGTTAGAAGAAGCTCAAGAAAACGCTGGAATGATTGTTTTCAGGAAGACCTTAAGATAGCCGAGAGGCCAAAGCATAAAGTTTTTCTGCCAATTTTTTTTCTACGTCTACGGGCCACTTTCGGCCAGAGACAGTACTGAATGGAATAAGATCGTGGAGGAGGCCAGGACCAACAAAGGGTTGTAACGCCACAGGCACAGGGCGGGCGCTTCATAGAAACGGCGCGTCAAATATACCTACTACTACTACAAATGAAACTGTATATCCGTGAACACGTTAGTAACACGTCAATGTGTGCGTTTTCATAGTCGAACGTCCCACACCACAACCACACAAGAAAGGGGGAGAAGTGCGGTAGGTGTGGGGGGTGCCATATTGCGGGAGGGGCAGGGAGTTTCCTTTCTGTACGTAGTATGTATTTATATTTATTCTGTGCCACAGGATAAATTAATAATTATCCATTGGCAAAGAAAAAATACATTAACACGAAAAGAAGCGACACTTAAGCATGTGTGCCGTAAAATCGCTTTTGGCTTTGTGTGAGTGAATGAGTACCTACTGAGTTTGGATGTGCGCGGGGGCGTTGAGAGGTGCGCGGGACGGGGAATCAACCTCCACTAGATGTTTATATTAATCTTTCCTCAGGGCTGCTAGAAATGACGCGGTCTACCGCTCATGTCAATCATGTCATGACCGGTGGGCGCTATTGTCAAATACTATAGAGTTTAGAGTTAAAGCTAACATTTTGCTATTGTTTAGTACTCATCAACCATAGCATTGAAAATCCGGCTCAAGGAGTATTTTTTTTCTTCTATGGTCACCGGCCCTCGAGCTCTCACGTACAGGGAGTATCAATTGGCCAGTTCATTATGAGCTTTGACCAGATAAAGTCAAAGTCAATTTTTTTTATTGAAACTTGGCCTTCAAAGAAGGCTCTTTTTCACGTCGATAACTAATTATTTAATCATAATATATTATGTCTCAAAGCTACAAACTACTATCATTTCGGAACGACCACTGCTGAGAAGAAATGCCGAAAGAAACTCATGAAACAGTCTTGGTCGCCTAACATGCCAGAGGGGCTATTTATTATCTTTATAATAACAAATCGTTCAAATATATCAACCGATGATCATTTCTAGGTAATTTTGCGATGTTTAATCAAATCGTAGAACAATACTATCGTTGCTATCGAAGATTATACACAACTAGCTTTTGCCCGCGACTTATTCCGCGCGGAATTTGCTATTGTATCCCAGGTTTTAAGCAGCATAATAAAGCCTGGTTAAACTTTCAATAATAAGTACAACAGTGAAAAGTTCATCTGTAAATCAGTCGTTTTTGCGTGATGCGCATACAAACATACAGATAGACACAAATAAAAAAAAAATATCATTTCGGCTTCTATTGGTCCTATAAAGTCCTATGTAAGGATTGGCCTTTCAAACGTTTTTTCTTAAATTGTATGTACACATAATCTATACATATAATAAAACAGTAATAATATTTTGTCTGTACATTTAGTTTTTTGACTGAAATGGATAGAGGGACACCTAAAAAGAATAATAGAAAGCAAAAATATTTTTTAGGAATTTCTTGTCTGTCTGTCTGTCTGTCTGTATGTATGTACGCGTTTCACGCAAAAACTACTGGACGGATTTGAATGAAACTTTTTTTGTTGTATAGCTATTAAGCCTGGGTAACATATAGGCTTTAATTGATTTTGAAAACTGGAACACCTGATGAAGAACCTTAACAGAACAGCTAAATTATAAGAAATATGGAAATGGTGCCTTAACAAAAGTCGTTCAACCTGATGAGCATTTTCTGATGACATATAAAAATTGAAGATCTAGAACATCTGATGAAGAACTCCAAGAGACCAGCTACACTATTACATATATGGAAATAGCGCCTTAGCAAAATCCGTTCAACCTGATGAGCATTTTCTACTGACGTATAAATATTGAAGATCTGGAACATCTATTCCCGTTCATCAACATATATTCCCGCGGGACACGATATACCCAAATGGCTGAAATTTTGAGTACTGGAGTTAAGGTTACTACAGTTTGGTGTCACAAAAAGATTTTTCATCTAAGCGAAACTCACGCGGGCGAAGCCGCGGGTAACAGCTAGTGTATAATATAAACCAGTTTAAGTTTTTAAAATGTAATAGAAAAAGTCTTTTTAAGTTTTACTTTTATTTCCTTTAGTTTTAATTTATTTTTGTTACAATGAGACTGTTACATATTTAAAAAAAACATGTAAAGTAGGCCAATGTACAATAACGCCATGAGAGTTTTTTTATGTGTAAACAGGTATCTCAAACTTAAAAACGCAATAAACTTCTAAAATTAAATTTTAAACTCATTTTATTTTCGAGGTTGCCAGTGGGAACAATTCCATTGCAAATTCTATAATATTTCGCCACATTTCCATAATAAAAAATGGCAGTAAAATGTCGATAAAACTAAGAATAACCAGTACGATATAAAAATGCTCCGTGCAACATTTTGCAACATTTGTGAGTTATTTTCTTACTAATAAGATGCAACTCGAAGAGGTGGTGGCCCTCTGTAAAAGTCAAAAATTTTATTGAAATTTGGCCTCCACTTTTTCAGATTGCCAACTTTAATAGTTCGGTACGCTCCAACACTGAATGTATCGTTTCAAGCCCTTGATTCTACTTATTACAGACGTAAATGTTGTCGTCTCAAGAGGCAAAGAAATTGAAAGAAAGTGACAAGATCTCTGTAAGACTTCTATGTTTTATTACAATCTTATTACGATTTCTTTGGCTTCGACATCTATGTTCGTAAGTTGTAGAATCAAGAGCTTGCTCGCTGCAATGCGCGGTTCGCCTCCAACACTGAAGTAACATTATAAAATTGTAACATCAATAATATTCGCAGTGATCTTTTCCCTATTTCAGGTATAAATCTGCTGATTGGCGGGCACCTAGCCGAAAGTTTCGTCTTACTAACAGCTAACGTGGAGGACATAAAGCAAATAGCGAAGAAGTTCCTATCAGACTCCATATCTGACCAGATAACAGATTTCCTGACAAAGGCTAAGACTCAAGACACGATTTCAGAAGAAAATGAAAGGAATGCTCAAGAAGAAAGAAATTCTAGGTAATATTTTGTTTCTTGGGTCGTCAAGGATGTGTGTGACAATGGTCTCACAACTAAGGATACCGAAGACCGTGCGAAGTGGAGAAAGAAGTAGGAAAGCGAACTCTGGGCACAGAATTAATATTAGTATCTACTACGTACAGAAAGGAAACTCCCTGCCCCTCCCGCAATATGGCACCCCCCGCTCCTTCCGCACTTCTCCCCCGTTCTTGTGTAACTGTGGGACGTTCGACTATGAAACCGCACACATTGACGTGTTACTGACGTGTTCACGGATATACAGTTTCATTTGTAGTAGTAGTAGGCATATTTGACGCGCCGTTTCTATGAAGCGCCCGCCCTGTGCCCTGGGCGGGCGCGTGCGCTGAGGATGCAACCGGAAATACGCTCAGATGAGAGAGAGTTTCCTTTGTTGTCTGTACTCTTCACTCTATCATATATAATAGGTTTCTCCGAAACGGCTCTAAAGATTCTGTATTTTTTTGTATTTAATCTTATTTATTTATTTTTATTTTTTATTTACATGGAAGACCAACAACTTATAGATTCAATAGATAACAACTTAAAAAACATATAGTCATTTACAGGTCCTCACATCTAGAAAACGGAATAAAATAACATTCAATTGTGATCTCAGAAAACCAGAATAAGGACAATAAAGAATATTAATTCCAAAAAATAAATAAAAAATAAGTTCTCTCTCTCTCACAGCGTTAAGATGGTAAACTAGTTACAATTTACTACTTCCCAGTCAGTTAGTTTTTCAGTCTTTTACTACTTGGTTAATGGCATCTGCGTGATTAGTTTTAGGATACTGATACTGGTAAAAATATACTTAAAGTAAGGCCAATTTAATAGGCCATATTTGACAATATGGTTATCTCTTTTTCACTTTCTTACTCAGAAAGAGACGTAAGCCATCAGATAGCTGATCTCTCTTTCTAAGTCAGAAAGTAA
Organism: Ephestia elutella; assembly: GCA_018467065.1. Classification (NCBI taxonomy): domain Eukaryota; kingdom Metazoa; phylum Arthropoda; class Insecta; order Lepidoptera; family Pyralidae; genus Ephestia; species Ephestia elutella. The sequence continues at coordinate 4,170,967 of CM031574.1, read as the reverse complement.
AAAAGAGATAGCATATAATGTCAAATGTGACCTATTATAATGGCCCCACTGTAGTGACACTACTTTCATAACGGTAGCGTGGAGGGGGCACGAGCCCCTCCTACAGGTTTTTTAACAAGTTTATTTCTAGCAGTTAATGTTGTCTTCCATGCTGGTCTGGGAGCGAATATAGAATGTGCTGCTTCTCTTCCCGCGCAGATAGTAAACGTCAATCGAGGGAAAGGGCTTTATACTGGGGATTCCTCCACTCATAGGTGACAGGCTAGCAACCTGTCACTATACCTGAATCTCCATTCCATCGATAGTCCACTATTCAGCTAAGCGAGTCTCACGACTCTTGGCTCTGTCTACCCCGTAAGGGATGAAGACGTGAATCTGTATCTGTAGTTAATGTTAATTATTTTGCCCGTCTTCTCTTTGATTCCAGAGAAATTGAGGTCCGTCAGAGTCCAGATTACGTAGCTCAGAATCAAGAGAAATTTGGCTTCGATCTGAAACCAAGACTTAATTTAAACAATCTACAGAACAGAGAGGATCAAATAGATATTGCTTTCAACCGTCCACGTAATAGAAATGTTAACATCGTAGCAGGAGCAGCACAAAGACCAAACGTTAAAAAACATAAAAAAACGTACACAAACGAAAAACCCGAAGTCGCTTTGGCAATGAATTATGGAATACAGCCGAATCTTAATCTGTATAATAATTATGCAAACCCATATTATAAAAACAAAATCATGAGAATGAAGGATGATTCTGTAAAAATGAATAATTATGGGACGACAGAAAAGCCGAAACGCAATGAATTTGACCAGTACGACCATTTCAACAAGGACTTTAATATTAAAAATAACTATTCAGCAACGAGTGGGCAGCTGGCTTTGAAAAGAATCAGGCCTTCGCCTTAGGTGACCGATATTAAATATTAAAAGTAATAAACTTTACAGTTTGTTGTCTATCCTTCACTTTACTGTCCTTATATTCAAGTACAGGTCGCGTCATGTAAGATGAACGCGGCGGTAAGCTGCGCTGTAGGCGATTTATTTTATTTGGAGAACATTACAGCTTTGGAATATCTACACAAATATTATTATATAGGTAAGAATATAAGAAAAAGGTTTTAAACTACAATTAATAGCAGTACTAATTAATATATGCATATAACAAAAAGACAAGTGAAATAAAAGTATGATTAGGGTTGGGAATTGAAAACTTTGCCCTCCACTAAACGCCTTAAATATTTAGGTTTTGTGTTAAAAATATCTACACTATCATTTTCAGAACAAATATTGTTACACATGTTCAATGCTCGATAGAAGAATGAGTTCTGCTTGTAGTTTGTCCTAGCGGTCTATGCCGTGAGCGCGGGGCGGACGGGTCTCATCCGGCGCACGCGATTGGTTCGTCAGTTGTAGTTTCACTCCCTCCTCTCTCTTCCAGCGTTCTTTTTATATGACGCGACCTATACCCATAATGCGGTCTATGGCGTATAGTAATGCATGCGTCCTCCCGGTGCCAATCGTTCTTCCAGCGTTCTTTTTATATGACGCGACCTATACCCATAATGCGGTCTATGGCGTATAGTAATGCATGCGTCCTCCCGGTACCAATCGTTCTTCCAGCGTTCTTTTTATATGACGCGACCTATACCCATAATGCGGTCTATGACGTATAGTACTCCCGGTACCAATCGTTAAGTTATAAGGGGGAAGGCCGCTACACCCTATTGACACATGAGTAGTTAAAAGGGTATATTAAGCAATTGCTAACAATTGCTAACCTTTGCACGGTAGGTCTTACCTCCACGCCCAACGCAACCTGGACACTATTGTCCAATAGGCTATGTATGAAATTTTTTAAAATGCTTGAAAAATTTATTGGTTGTAGGAATAATATTCCTGATTAGCCTGTAAAAATCTTAGAATTTTATGTTCTACCAATTAATTGTAAAAAAATATTGTTTATAATTCGCTCAAAAATGGCGGAGCTATGGCTGTTAGGGATCTTTCACATGCCATGACATTTTAAAAAATGCAAGTGTCATTTGACATTTGATCAATGATATTTAATGACTGTCATTTCTAAGAGTTATGTCATTGTGACAATTACAGTCATTCAAATTGACATAACAAGTGACACTTGCATTTTTTAATATTACATGGCATAGGAAATATCCTGTACAGCCGTAGCTCCGCCATTGTTGAGCTAATGAAAAACAATATTTTTTTATAATTAATTCGTAGAACAGAAAAATCTCAGATTTTTACAGGTTAATCAGGAATGTTATTCCTACAACCAGAAAAATATTCAAGTATTTTAAAAAAATTCATACATTCCCTATTGTAAAGAAACATTAAGGTCCTTGAGGTCCTTATGAATGCCATGCCCACCTGGAAAGAGGAGAGGAGTGGAGCAACCCTCGAGGTCGAGGTACTCGCCTAGAGTACAATCTATCAGTACCTAATTGAATTTTTGGTCAAAACTTGTACACGCTGGAAATATTTATAATGGTCGTCTTTGCCGTTTAGACATAACAGATCGTCAACTTCAACATTATTAGAACGTTAAATATTTTTCAAATTATGCAAACCGTGCGCACACAAAGTTTGGCTCAATATATTTAGTAATTAACTAGCTAGCGCCCGCGGCTTCGCTCGCGTTAATCCTTTCTTAGCGGATGCCTACCCTCATAACATCTACCTGCATGCCAAATTTCAGCCTGATCCCTCCACTATGTCAGTCAGTCAGTCAATCAGTCAGTCAGTCCTGTAACCTTTGAGTTATATTTATATATATAGATAATACTGAAACGGCAAATCCGACGAAACTACCTTTGAAGTTGATAACTAATTATATACGCATAGGTTCATAATGTGCAATGATCAAAATGTTTAATGGTTTCAATATGTCCAAATTTCCCAAATGCCACTGTTAGCATTTTGACTGCGATCATTTCCTGTCTTGAAATGAACATAATATTAGTTTAAAAGCTGCTTAAAAATAAATAAATCACTATTACATGTGTTTGTTACGAAATAACACCGACAAGAGCATCGATATAAATTAGAAGTTACAAATGCTTGCTTGAAGTGGGATCGTCTCAATTTTCGAATCATAAGAAAACTGGAAGAATTCAGTAATATTAAAGCATATTATTCTGTTAGTGAATACCTAAATGATAATTTCAATTAATTAAATTACATATTTTTTCAATAATATTGTTATTTGTAACTATGACGTTGTTAATAAATGACTTTTTTAAATTTTGTGTGCCTTATGGCGGGACCTAGAGGAACTCATTTAAGTGTATAACACCTCTCTATGTAAACCTATGTTCACAAAATAAATGATTTGACTTTGAATATGTTTGTTAGTAGTATTTCGAACTTACATACTTATGTACCAACTATGAGTACACCGGTATGTACAAAAGCTCCTTATTATAACGACTTAGTAACCTTTTAAAGACTAGACTTAAGAATATTGACAAATGGACATTCTGTAATTTTCATACCATTAGACATTTTGATAACTGAACATTATGAACCCAAGTCGCCTGATTACACGTGCGATTTCTTGGAAATTCAGAATCGTTATTACCTTCGTTTTCTCATATCGACGGATCCACGTAATAAGCGCTATAAATAATATCTTATCTTTCATATTATGTCTGTTTTTCATGTTTATTAATATTTAACGTACTTCACCGGGGGATGTGTAGGTGTAATAAATCATTCAGTAATATCAAAAGTTATTTTTAGGGCAAGCTTTTATACCCCGTTTATTTTGAGCTATTGAGAATCAGTCTACAGAATATTGTAGCTATGTATGTATACGGGTATATTAGAGTATTGTTACTTTGTAGACTGGAAGAAATCCTTTTCTGGGATGAGTACGCCATTGTACGCCAACAACAACAAGAATACTTTATTAGCACACTAGAAATTACATTTATACAGCTTTACCGGTAATAGGGGACCGGACAACTTTTTTTTTTGATGCTTCTTTGAAATATCTCACAATAATAGAATCATCCGTAAAAGAATCACATCAATAAAAGTATTTCCCAAGATATAGCAAAAAACAATTCACATTTTCAAGCGATGTTTGGACGATACCAAAACGCTCCTAACTAAACGTGCATTCATATGACGTCACGCGTAGAAAATGGACTTTCCCAAAAAGTTTGAACTCTAATAAATTAGCTCAGGAGAATAAACTCGTGCTGAAAAGTCGCAAAATGTGTTTAATTATATGTATTCTATCATAAAATTACACATTTTTAACAATTCTCATACCTTGTCCGGTCCCCTATTAGATGCGAATCTCTGGGGGTTGTCGGTAGTGTTATTTGGATTGATTTAAACCTATAATGGGTTATCCAAAAGTTTACCGTTTTCGAGATATTTGACATTTTAATGTTTTTTTTTTTTTCAATTAAGTTTCAATCTTTTTTTAAGAAAATAGTAGATTTTACAACAAGTGCACAAAACGAATCATTTTTATCCGAGACTTTTAGCAGCCCGAGCCGAAGGCGCGGTGATAGTAATGTCGAGGATAAAAATCGTTTTGTGGACGAGTTATAAACTCTGCTTTTCACTTCGATTGCGAGGAAATAAATCAAATTGAAGAAATTAATAAACGCACGAAAAAACAAGAACTGTTTCCCGCCGCTTTGTTTTTTTAATCATACGACATTGATAGGCTTGGGCTGCACAACCTATACTGCCTACTATTAAATTAATTTAGTAATAATATTTTTCTTAAATTAATTAAATAACATACCGTACTTGAATTTAAATTTTAATAACTTCTATGTCTTAAAAACATATAAGGCAAATAAATTAAAAGTAAATATTATAAAATAACAAATTCTATCTATGAACTTTTTATCGTGTTTGGCTGTAAGGCTCATTTTCTTTGCCTTAATATAGATACATTTATGAGTAGATACGTTAATGCCCTTGTGCACAAAATTCGATTTTGTGCAGCCTATATCCTGCACAAATAAGCACTTTCAGAGCATGAGAAGTGAAAAAGTATTTATCAGAATCATTTTATTTTCACAGTTTATGAAGAGATCATGGAGCACTTATTATCAACTAGCTTTTGCCCGCGGCTTCGCCCGCGTGAATTTCCCACGGGAACAGTGCTTTTTCCCGGAATAAAAAGTAGCCTATGTGCTATTCCAGGTCATTATCTACCTCTGTACCAAATTTCATCGAAATCCGTCCAGTAGATTTTGCGTGATTGAGTAACAAACATCCTCACAAACTCACAAACTCACAAACTCACAAATTCACATACAAACTTTCGCATTTATAATATTAGTATGGATTATAACATCATAGAAATTCTTAACCAGTTCGGAACAGGAGTACAATGCATAACGAAAATGTGAGGTTTTTGCAACAAATGCCTTTTTAAAAGCAAATTTTCTCTAAATAATCACTAGTGTGATTATTTAGAGAAAATTTAATTGTGTAGATTATTAGAAACACATCTACATTTTATCAGCTTGCTACAACCCCCTGAGATATTTGCATCTAATTACCAGTAACCCTGCAGATACATAAAGTAACTACAGTCCAATTAGAATCTAAACTTGGGTCGAGCTTTAGCAACTTCACTCTGGTCTCTTTGACAAATTTATATGTAGTAAAGTTAAGTTAAGTTTCGAATGGTTTGAAATAGTTTTGAATGACAAGCTGACAACTTAAGCCTGCATCACACGTTTTTAGCCAAAACAGGCGTTACTGAATTGACCCTGGTGCCAAAACTAGATCATTATTGATAATATAGATAGTACAGTGTATTGATAGTACAGTTAATTGCATTTTGTGATGCATCAACACGTGGTTATGCCGCAGTTGTTTATGTCCGAAGTGTAGGTAATAACAATGAGGTGAAAACTCGACTACTTATGTGCAAGAGCAAGGTCGCTCCTATCAAACCTCTTTCAATACCGCGGCTCGAGCTCATGGCTGCCGTATTATTATCTAAACTTATTTTATTCATTAAAACAAACATTCCCAACATACATTTTGAGGTTTTTGCTCTGACTGACTCAACAGTTGCACTTGCATGGTTGCAAACGGCACCTTATAAATTAAAACCTTTCATCTCAAGTAGGGTGGCTAAAATCATTGAGGTGGTCCCACCAAACAGCTGGTTCCACGTGCGTAGTGAACAAAACGCCGCTGACGTTTGTTCGCGCGGTGCCATGCCTGCTCAGCTCGTAGCTGAATCGTATCGTTGGCTCCACGGTCCGGCCTGGCTAGTTGATGACGTTCATCAGTGGCCAATCAATTCATTTTACGTCACAGACAAAACTGAAATTTTAGAATTAAAATCTAATACCGATACATTTTCCTTGCTTTCAAATACAACAGACATCGACGACGAGATGGAGAAAATATTTCAAAGATTTTCATCCTTCCGTCGTCTACAGCGAACCTTAGCCTGGTGTTTACGTTTCATAAGTAACACTCGTTTAGCTAAAAACAAACGTGTTTTTGGTTGCCTTTCAACCGAAGAGTTGAATGCGTCCCATGACGTCATCATCAAATCTACTCAACAGAAATATTTCTCAGATGAAATTGAAAAACTTCATAAAAATAAATTTGTTTCGTCATTACGAAAATTATCACCCTTTTTGGATCCCAGTGGGTTCCTCAGGGTGGGGGGTAGGATATCGCAGTCCGACCTACCTTACAATAGTAAGCATCCTCTGTTACTTCCGAAAAAATGTCATGTAACGACATTGTTTATTGAACATTTTCATAAATTATACCTACATGTTGGTCCACGCACTTTGCAAGGCATTTTATGCAAGCGATATTGGATCGTATCTGCTCGTAGCAGAATTCGTAGTGTCTTATCAAAATGCACCGTGTGCTTTAAATGTAATCCTACTGTTATGCAACCTTGTATGGGTACATTACCCAAAGAAAGATTAATTCCTAACAAAGTCTTTAATGATGTGGGCGTCGATCTAGGCGGTCCGTTTTATATAAAAACTAGTTTACTTCGTAACGCTAAAATATGTAAATGTTACATGGCGCTTTTTATATGTTTTTCCACTAAGTGCGTACATATTGAAGTACTTAGTGATTTATCAGCTAATTGTTTTCTGGCTACTTTAGACAGGTTTGTCTCACGACGTGGTCTTTGTTCCACATTACATTCAGATTGCGGTACAAACTTTGTCGCCGCTGCAAAACATTTAAACGAAATTTGTAAATTTTACAAAGAAAACTCTTCTGAAATCGCAGATGGGTGTGCATCACGCCAAATTAATTGGAAGTTTAGTTCTCCCAGTGCCGCAAACATGAATGGTTTATGGGAAGCGAATATTAAACAGTCAAAAAGACTACTTCATCGTTCAATAGGTGATAGATCGCTCACGTTTGAGGAACTATCAACCGTCTTCTGTAAAATAGAAGCTATTCTTAATTCACGTCCGTTGTGTCCACTGTCTAATAATGCGAACGAATTTGAAGCCTTAACGGCAGGACATTTTTTGATAGGTCAAAGTCTTCTGGCCGTGCCAGAGCGTAGTCTTGATGATGTAACCATCAACCGACTGTCCCGTTGGCAGTGCTTGCAAAAAATTTCCCAAACGTTTTGGAAAGAATGGTCAAACGATTATTTACATACTTTGCAACAAAGAGAAAAATGGTTCACATCGCCTCCTAACATTCAAATCGGTGACTTAGTTTTGATAAAATCTGAACTTAGTCGTCCTCTTCAATGGCCTGTGGGTCGAGTGGAGCGTCTCCATCCGGGCCCTGATAATATCGTTCGTGTTGTCACTCTAAGGACGCAAAATGGCATTTTAAAGAGACCAGTTAACAAACTGTGCCCCTTGCCTTATTCTAATTAAAATCATCAGTACATAAATCTTAGATATTTAAGTTTAGGTTAGGTAAACTTAAGTCTCTTACTATTACGTATTTAAGTCACGCCTTTAACAGGCACTATTAATTATCTGTTAGGGACGTTCCCTTCGGATCTCTTTCTTTCTTTTGGAAATCATCATGATGATTTCGGTGGGGGGTATGTTCGATCCTCAGACAGATTTATATCGGGGAGGTAGTTTGAGTAGCCGATGCCTGTTGCGCCTACCTTCCACTTTTTACAAATGAGACGACGCCATTACAAGGTGTCGATCAGTGCGCTTTGAGACTCTGTCCGTGACGGTCGATTTGCACTCATCAGCTAATTCGTAATTAGCAACGTGTCTCCGAGGACGTTCCTTGGTTTCCATACGGATCCGTGATCTGTGAACTTCTATCAGGCCCGTGGCCGTGAACTTTAGTGCTGGTGAAATGTGAGGTACCTCCTGCAGAGTGAAGACGAACTTCAGAGCTTAAGACATCAGCCAAGCAGCAAGATCAAGGTAAGGCTCTCAATAATTCCCCACTGTCTGAGGAGGTAGGGCATTCACTTACCACCAACATCATCCTCTTTCTATACAGTCCACTTGCTTTACTCTAATCGGTCTAGTAGTTAAATACGTTCAGTTTTTTGGCTATTAGGTCGAATCATCCTCCATTTTCTGGTCCTTCGAGCCGGATTTTAGACCATTTTCTATTCATTAAATTCATCATTTTCCTTGTGGCCGTGCCACACCACACCTTTATATCTACCTTACGTTTTTCTTGTTAGGCGATCCATGATCGCATAGCCGTGCTATATCGAATTTCGTAAATTCGTTCTAATAAGAGACTTAAGTAGGTAGGAATCTCAATCATATCATATATCATAATACATTCATCTGTTACTTACATTCTTGTAATTGAATTTCGTATACTACAAAATAAATCATATTCAAAATGGCTACCGATACTAGCGGGACAAGCCAGCAAACTAAGACAGAATTAAAATATCAAAAAATGATCGATAAAAACATCGCAATTAGAGAGCGATTGTTTTCACAAATTCAGATTATATACGATTTATCAATGAAATTAGAGTCTCCCGATCAAATAGAAATGTTTATTCTGCGTGCCTCAGAGATTGATACATTACGTGACAAGTTTGAAAAAATAAACATGGAAATCTATGACCTGCAATTAAACATTAACCCTAACACAAAACTGTCTGATAAGGAATTAGACAGTTTCGATCATTTGTATTACCGTGTAAAATTATGTTTGTCTAAGCATTTGCCCAAGATGGCGGACGTTCCGCTTGGCGCCAGCGCATCCCGCGCGCTCGACAAAAGCAAAGATGAATCAAGCAAAATAAGCCCTCGTCTTCCGAAACTTTCTTTATTCGAATTTGATGGAAATATTGAGAATTTTACAACATTCTACGAAACATTTTGCTCTTTGGTGCATAATCAAACGGGAATTTCTAATATTGATAAATTTCATTATTTATTATCATGTGTAAAGGGATCTGCTCTCAGCATCGTTCAAAGTATGCCTATAACGGCAAGTAATTATGAAATCATCTGGCGTTCATTGCTTGAAAAATATCAGGACAAGAGAATTCTTGTAGGTAAATATCTCGATAAAATGTTAACATTTCAAACATTAAAATCTGAATCTCCTAACAATTTAAATAATTTCATTGAAACATTTGACCATTCTTACAAGGCGATTCAGGCCTTAAAAATTAAGAATTTATCTAGTTATCTATTTTGCCATATAGCATTACGAGCATTAGACTCGAATACAAGAAGATTGTTCGAAATAAGTATCGATCAATCCGAAATACCTACTTATGAACAACTAATGACTCATGTCCAAAAACATATTAAGGTCTTAGAACATTCACAATCGTCAAATATAAATTCAAATTTTCATAGTAAAATTCCTACTTCGAACAATTCTAATAATAGACGCTCGAATGATTTACAGAATAGACGCGTTTACTCTCAAACACAAAATACTGACAATGATTATATTTGTGTGCATTGTGGTAAAAATCATTTGATTTATCGTTGTGAGAAATTCCGTGAATTAAAACCCTCTCAACGTGTTGGCCGTGCTAACTGTTTAAAATTGTGCCATAATTGCCTTAAACCTAATCATTTGTCAGCTGATTGTAAAAGTACATTCAGATGCTCCGTTTGCAATGCGCGTCATCACACGTACTTGCATATCGACGTGAGAGATGGCAAACCGGTTTCCGAGCCACCTAGCAGCCGAAACGATATCGGGACGATATCGAATTGTCATTCATCTAATGCAAGTAACAATAAAAATAGTATTGTTTTGTTAGGTACCGCCATAGTGAATGTTATTGATGCGTTCGGTAACGAACAGCCGTGTCGTATTCTTATCGATTCCGGAGCGCAATCTAGTTTTATAACTTTGAATTGTTTTGAACGTTTAGGGTTGTCACGTCATAATTCTCCTTTTAATATTTTTGGGTTGGCAGGCAATCATGTCAAACCTCATGGGATGACTACATGTGTAGTAAAGCCGAGACATTGCGATAATCCAACTTTTGAGATTAATGCAGTAATTTTATCTAACTTAACTTCAAATTTACCTACAGTTGACATCTCTGAAGAAATCTTGAATAAATTTAAAAATCTTTTATTAGCTGATCCTTACTTCTATAAAAAATCACCAATCGATATGATATTAGCTGATGTCCTACCCGCTTTATAAACGATCTTTATTCTTTGTAGGTATAGTGGTGTTGCATGCTTGTAACTATGAGCTGACGGGATTGTTTTCGCACAGATGGGTTAATACAACCGACCAGTCTTTTTAATGTTTATATTAGATCAGATAAGTCGAATGTGCAACGCCTAGACAAACCATGACATGGTTTTAGGCGCCATAGCGTATCATATTGTATTGTTTTTTGTTTTTTGGCTAAATAAGTAAAATAAATAATAAATAAATAAAATAAATAAAAATAGTACTATAGGCTTCTCAAATAACTGCTACTATTTATACGAGACAGATAAAAATATTTTGCCTTTTATTTTTGCGTAAATACCTTCCAGAAAACACGAAAAATACGAAAAACAAGGTTCACGGCTTTAACGAAATCATTATGTAAAACACAAATTATAATTTCTACATAATGTTAAATCGCGAGTTTATTAAACTAGCTACAAGTTGCTCGTTTTAGATTTTTGAAAAATAACTCTAAAAAAATATTATATATCGTAACAATTCACTAAGAAATTCCCCATACATTTTTTGTATGGCAATGCCATCGCTCAATATATACGAGTTCCAAGCCCACGAAAAATCAGTCTGCCGGTAAGAGTCAAGGAGAATCCACGTCGCTCTGCTGCTCGGGAGGCATTTAATTTTCGCGTGTTCATGTATTCACAGACAGCAGAGAGTAATGTAGATCAGAGTTACATATTTATTACTTTTAATCTTTTTAAAATTTATATAGGTACCATTTTCTTACTCATGAATGATGGCCGACAATTTTTGATGAAATAGAAATCGTAATAAATCGCAATCATAGAAATCGTAATAAATCGAAATCATAGAAATCGAAATCATAAAAATCAAAATAAATCTAAATCAAGATCCAAGATGGCGGACAACTTTTTTTTTTTAATTTTGCGATATGTATATCGTTTCATAAGTTTTTCAGTGCGCTGATTACGAAAATAACATTTATTTTGGAATCCAAGATGGCGGACAACTTTTTTTCAAGTTTACAATATGGGTATGGTTATATAGGTATTTCGGTGCACTGATGACAAAAATAACATTTATTTTGAGATCCAAGATGGCGGACATTTTTTTTTTCAATTTTGCAATATGGTTAACATGTTGTAGGTTTTTCGGTGCGCTAATGACAAAAATAACATTTATTTTGAGATCCAAGATGGCGGGCAGTTTTTTTTTCAAGTTTACAATATGGGTATGGTTATATAGGTTTTTGGGGACACTGATGACGAAAATAACATTTATTTTGAGATCCAAGATGGAGGACAGTTTTTTATTTTATTTTACAATATGGGTATCGTTTTCTAGGTTTTTGGGGACGCTGATGACGAAAATAACATTTATTTTGAGATCCAAGATGGAGGACAGTTTTTTATTTTATTTTACAATATGGGTATCATTTTTTAGGTTTTTGGGGACGCTGATGACGAAAATAACATTTATTTTGAGATCCAAGATGGCTGACAGTTTTTTTTATTATTTTACAATATGGGTATCGTTTAATAGGTTTTCGGGGAGGCTGATCTTAAAATAAATGTTATTTTCGTCATCAGCGTCCCCAAAAACCTAGAAAACGATACCCATATTGTAAAATAAAATAAAAAAACTGTCATCCATCTTGGATCTCAAAATAAATGTTATTTTCGTCATCAGCGTCCCCAAAAACCTATATAACCATACCCATATTGTAAACTTGAAAAAAAAACTGCCCGCCATCTTGGATCTCAAAATAAATGTTATTTTTGTCATTAGCGCACCGAAAAACCTATAAAAACATACCCATATTGTAAAATTGAAAAAAAAGTTGTCCGCCATCTTGGATCTCAAAATAAATGTTATTTTCGTCATCAGCGTCCTCAAAAACCTACAACATGTTAACCATATTGCAAAATTGAAAAAAAAAATTGTCCGCCATCTTGGATCTCAAAATAAATGTTATTTTTGTCATCAGCGCACCGAAATACCTATATAACCATACCCATATTGTAAACTTGAAAAAAAGTTGTCCGCCATCTTGGATCTCAAAATAAATGTTATTTTTGTCATCAGCGCACCGAAATACCTTTATAACCATACCCATATTGTAAACTTGAAAAAAAAGTTGTCCGCCATCTTGGATCTCAAAATAAATGTTATTTTTGTCATCAGCGCACCGAAATACCTATATAACCATACCCATATTGTAAACGTGAAAAAAAGTTGTCCGCCATCTTGGATCTCAAAATAAATGTTATTTTCGTAATCAGCGCACTGAAAAACTTATGAAACGATATACATATCGCAAAATTAAAAAAAAAAGTTGTCCGCCATCTTGGATCCAAAAATACCATTTTTGTAAACCTCATCCCGAAAAATTGGCCTTCATGGGATGCCAGGCAGATGTTTAACATCTTAGCATCCTGGCACGACGGTCATGCTATTTTCTGTCGCGGCATTCGTGTCCATTTTACTGCCAAGTCGCGCCAAGTATGTTTTACATAAGAAAATGGTCGTAATTTTATTTTTAGTATTCATTACCATAAAACAAAAAAAAAAAAAAAATATAGGTACCAACAAATCCTTTGCCGGATCCCTGACACTTATTACTTCGGGTTGGCGGCAATCTCACGTCGATGTGTGCGTGTGACTTGCACACAGCCAGCTGAGGTCTATCAAATACCTAAACTCGGTCGGGCGCGCGGACGTGATACACTCTTAACAAAAAGTCCAAAAAATGGACCTTAATAGTTGTATTTCGATTATAGAATTTAAATAAGTACGCCTCTATTTTTACACGACTGACCAAAAAGGAGTGTTATGTTTTCAGGATTCATGTATGTAAGTATGTATGTATGTAAGTTTCTTTACCATTAGTCCTGAACGGCTGAACAGATTTTGATGCGAGAGGTATTTTTAAATTCCTTGCATTCTTCCGAGTGACATAGGCCATGTGAGTTGTCAGTCGTGTTTTTAACTATTATTTTTTAATAATTAGCTTGTTGTTTCGCTATTTTTGTATTCTTCGTAACAAATTGACTTAGAAGTCATCACTCATCATCATCTTTTCAGGGACTTCACATAAAGCCTGTTTTCTTTGAAGTAGAGGGAGGCCTTTGCCCAGCAGTGGAGTCTACTCTAAACGTCTAAATAACAATACTTAAATAACATTATGGCAACATATACTCATGTCTTTTTTGTTTTAAATGTCTCTTTCTAGCGTCTGTTTTTAGCGTCATAAAAAACTATTTATCTTTTTGTTAGATAGAAAGTCCTTAGAGATGAGAAGACTATATTAATGATCTTATAAACGTATGTAGTTCACGGGAACTCCCGACAGACTGCCAAACCATAAACAAATAGAGTAGGGACTCGTGTGTGTCGATTCCCGCCGAGTAGTATTAGACCCTTCACGATGCTTGCTATTAGTTCGGCATAGATAAATAGTTCATTATGACGCTAAAACATACACACACAACGATGCTTGCTATTAGTTCGGCATAGATAAATAGTTCTTTATGACGCTAAAAACATACACATACAAAGATAAGTACATAAGATATATATAAGACATCCTATAGGAACCGGTATACATAAGACCATGTGGTTCAGTTGACTGAAGGAGATCCCTTCATGGCATAAGTCCGTCGTTGCAATCACTGCTCTGTACCATAATTTGTATCTGTGTTTTATTCGTGCAATAAAAATATTTCAATCAACAAATGAGCTTTATACTAAAGCTTATCTAAGACCAAAGTCCTTATCGAGACAACGTTTTATTTCAGACTAGCGCCCCGCCCCGGCTTCCCTCGGGAGGTACATAGATAAATTATATCTAATCTATACATATAATAAAACAGTAAAAATATTTTGTCTGTACATTTAGTATTTTTGACTGAAATGAATAGAGGGACACTTAAAAAGAATAATAGAAAGCAAATAATTTTTTTGGAATTTCTTGTCTGTCTGTCTGTCTGTCTTTCTGTCTGTCTGTCTGTATGTATTATCACGCTAATCTCCGAAAGTACTGAACCGATTTGAATGAAACTTTTTTTTGTTGTATAGCTATTAAGCCTGGGCAACATTTAGGCTATAATTGATTTTGAAAAATGGAACACCTGATGAAGAACCAAAACAGAACAGTTAAACTATAAGAAATATGGAAATGTTGCCTTAACAAAAGTCGTTCAACCTGATGAGCATTTGCTGCTGACATATAAAAATTGAAGATCTGGAACATCTGATAAATTACTCTAAGGACCAGCTACACTATATCATATATTGAAATGGCGCCTTAGCAAAACTTGATTAATCTGATGAGCATTTTCTGTAGACGTATAAAAAGAAGATCGAAGATCTGAAACGGTTTGGAACACAAAATGATTTTTCATCTAAGCGAAATCACGCGGGCGAAGCCGCGGGCGACAGCTAGTGTTGAATATGATTGAAATGCGATAGCTCAGTTGGAAGAGCAAGGTCGTATAAAGACCTGTTCGCGGGTTCAAGTCCTGCTCGCATGGAAATTTTTCACCATATCTAATTTCTATATGAGAGTAGACATTTTCTAAGCTGAAATGACGCGCCCCACCTCCGCATTAACGTACACAAGCAAATTTCAAATATGGAAAAAAAGTAGTGGTGCGCATCATTTCAGTTTAGACAATCTCTACTTTAGTACTAATTGCATCTGAAAAATCCAAAAATAAATATATCTAATGTCACTCAGGAATAATGTAGCTTTCTAATGATGAAAGAATTTTTGAAATCAGTTCAGTAGTTTCGAAGATAACCCCCTACAAACAAACACGCAAACTTACAAACACTTCCTCTATATAATTCTAGCTTTTGCCCGCGGGCTCGCCCGCATGAAATTCCCGAGGGAACAGTGCTTTTTCCCGGGATGAAAGGTACCCAATGTCCTTCTCTGTACATCTAACTATGTGCATGCGTAATTTCAGGGACTTTGGTTCAGGAGATAAAGCGTGAAGAGGTAACAAACAAGCTCACTTTCGCATTTATAATATTAGTTAGGATGTCTATTCGTCCACATACACAGTCATTTAATTGTAAGACATATGTTGTAAAGTGACGTCTTTGGAGAAAATGCAGTGGAGTTTGTTACGCTGCCTCTTCTCCACTTGCGCTTTGGAGGCGGTGGTAACCTTAGCTTTAAGTAATTTTATGACGTCAACTAACTAAAAAGAAGAATTTGGTTATTTAAAAGTGCTATTTTTAAGCCTATTTAAGCATTGATTTTGACTTTACTGTGAATGGGGAAATCTTCTAGCTCTGAGTTAACCGTACTCACATTTAAGTGTTCCTCCGGGACTCTAACCTCCCCGCACATGGTCTCGACGTTGCACTCTTCGATGCAGTGCGACTTGCCTCCGCGCACGAACACTTGCCTCGTGGGGCATTTTCTGAAACAAGGCGACATTGAATTGAAAATGAATTGATAAAAAAACGGGACCATTTTTCTTACGCTGGTGACAGCAGGACACTGAAAACAGGACAATCCTGCCCAAAGCTTCCCCTTTGCTGCTGTCCCGCTTTGTCAAAAACTTTTTTTTGATCTGACCTTTGGAGCTTGTAAATGTAGTTTTTTATATCAGTGCTTCGAACTTGATATCAAAATCCCAATTAGTATTATAAATGCGAAAATGAGTTTGTTTATTTGTTTGTTACCTCTTCACGCTTTATCTACTGAACCAATCTTCCTGACATTTCGTATAAACATAGTTAGAAGTACTGAGAAGGACTTAGGGTACCTTTCATCCCGGGTAAAAGCACTGTTCCCGTGGGAAATTCACGCGGGCGAAAGCTAGTTAAATGGATTGTCGAATGTGCTTTGTAAGCCCTCGCGTAGCTCCTAATGCAATATCCGTTAGAATCATGCAAGATCCTAATGCAATATCCGTTAGAATCATGCAAGATACAGAATCTTTAGGTGCAAGATTAAACGAATGTCTTCCAAAATTCTCATAGATTCTTATAGAACCTATATTATGTAAAAGATATGTCAAATATTCGGCCGATAACGATCGACGCTATCGCTCTATTTATTTGCCTTAATTTTACAGATTAATATATATATAGGAAAAACAACTTATATGGAATGGTTAATACCCTATCATACCAATATTATAAAGATGATTGTTTGTAGAAACTACTGAACCGATTTTAAAAATTCTTCCACCTATAGGAAGCTACATTATACCTGTGTAGTGAGATAGGCTACATTTTATGACAAGACTTTGTAAAGTGGTATATTATTCTAACTATCCTAACTAATATTATAAATGCGAAAGTGAGTTTGTTTGTTGATTTGTTTGTTTATATGTTTGTTTGGTACCTCTTCACGCTTTATCTAATGAACCAATCTTCCTGAAATTTTGCATACACATAGCTGGAAGTACGGAGAAGGACATAGGGTACCTTTCATCCTGGGAAAAAGCACTGTTCCTGTGGGAAATTCACGCGGGCGAAGCCGCGGGCAAAAGCTAGTATTATAATTGCGAAAGTGAGTTTGTTTGTTGGTTTGTTTGTTACCTCTTCACGCTTTATCTACTGAACCAATCTTCCTGAAATTTCGCATACACATAGCTGGAAGTACGAAGAAGGACATAGGGTACCTTTTATCCCGGGAAAAAGCACTGTCCCCGTAGGAACTTCACGCGGGCGAAGCTGCGGGCGAAAGCTAGTTCATTGAATGAAAAAAATTATTTCTGACAACCAAGGCCCATTTGTTGGTAACATTACATTAGAGACATTAAAAAATTGTGTAAGTATTATTGTTATTATCAAGCCAAAGGTGACTGCCAGCAGTGCCAGCGATAGCAGACAGGGGTACTGTCTGACGAGTACGGACATTGAAAAATCGGTTTGTTTTCAGAATGATGTTTTGGTAATGAAGGAAAAGTTTTCTTCCTCAACTTGTTTGGTATTTTATATTTCTGGCTCAATAGGTAATTATGCTCAACACTATAGAAATACTTTTGATCCATTTATCCCTTATTTATCCTTTAACTATGCAAAAATGGAGGAGCGTTTTCCCGTTTGCGGTGCGCGTTGCGCGTTTTCCCTCCACTTTCGGTGGAGGGAAAACGCACACACTAACGCAATGCGCATTGTAGATTCACACGGGTAATTTATCTCTCTCAGCCTAAAGACGTCCACTGCTGGACAAAGGCCCCCAAGGATTTTATCCGTGGGGGGTTTTGCCGTAATCGCCACGCTTGGCAGGCGGGTTGGCGATCGCAGTGTGATGGCATAGTACGCGGAAAGATGCTGCTGCCCATCCTCCGGTGTTTTTAATCCCTTAGTCGCCTCTTACGACACCCACGGGAAGAGATGGGTTGGTGCTATTCTAGGGCCACACCACAGGCCGTAATTTATACACGCACACAAAAATAATACCGAAGCTGTTTTTCTTTTAAACTCCGCACACAATAACAGTGTGAGTATGAACAGAACAGGCATAGCTGGAAGCAAGTGGGGAGACCTTTGCCCAGCAGTGGGACAACGTGGAATATAAAAAAATATATGAGCATGATCATATGAAATTTGTCAGAGGGTGATGCCACAGATTACTTAAAACTATATGCCTTAAGGACATACCCAATCAGGATTTTCCAAAAACGTACTGTCTTTAAACGTCAAGTGTGAACCATAGGTTAGTAGTACTGAGGCAGGAAAAATATCCCGTAAAGAGAAAAAATACTAAACTAGAATTATATCGAATCAAATTACAAATAAAATAAATAAGACTAGATAAAAAAAATACATAATCCTGTTTTTGTTTCCTTTATCGTCGAAAATCACCGTAATGTAAGCGATAACAGTAGAATTTTTTTAAAGAATTAAATAAAGACTACAATTATTTAAAAAGATATCGGCTTATTTTTAAAATATATTTAGTTTTTTATCACAATTAAAAGAAAACCTCTAAAATAATCACCCTAAGAGCCTGCCGAAAAGTCGCTAGCAAAAACACAAATTATAGAAAATTCGAAAAGTAAGATTATTGTGTTTGCTTTAAGGCGGAGCTTACGTACCGCCCCTCACCCCCTCTGATTAGCCTTGGGTAGCGCCTTAAGTGGCATCTCCCCTAATTCGTACACATTTCGAGAGCGGTATTATTAACTCTTTATATTCCTTGCTCAACTCTAGGTAAATATGAATTCTAAGTATTTCGTCCATTGTTGATAAAATATAGCACGTTTTTATCACTAACTGATAACTAAACAAGGTCTTATCTCAGATTATGATATATAGCTTCATTTTCATTGTAGCATTGCTACGGCGCGTTGTTTTTACATTTTACTGATAATCGACCGGATTACAATAGAAATTTAATTGTTACATACGAGAGTGATAAACAGTGAAAAGTAGGTAATTTTTTGCGCAAATTCAACAACTCACTTAATCCAAAAATAATAATTTCGAAGTTAAGATATTTTGAAAAGTGTTTCAAATGTTTTAAACTTTTATTTTATTTTATTTCCAGCTATTATTTATCTTTCCTACAAAGTCAAAGTCAATCGTTTTTATTTAAATAGGCTTAAAAATAGCACTTTTAAATCGTCAAATTCTTGTATTTTAGTTAGTTGACGTCATAAAATTACTTAAAGCTAAGGTTACCAGTTGGGCGAATACCATTCCAATTTTTCCAAAAGTGCGTACTTAAATCTTTTCAGTTCTATTAGAATCTAGATACGAGTATAGTTTCGCTAGACGCCATCTTATTTCATGTTAGCAACCAAAAGGTATTTTTTTAATCTGTGTATATTATTTATTGATTATTATTATCAAATGATTGCGCAATTATTATTATAGATTGTTAAAACGTAGAAAAGAGTAGAGGTTTTTGGAACCGGACCTTAAAAAGCCTACCTTTGAATAATTATTATTTGAGTCTACCTTTAGGCAGTTCTAAAAACATTTTGCTTAGCAACTTTTCAACGACACGCAAGGAAAGGTCACGTTGATTTTTCTTCATAAAAAGTAAATTTTTCGGAAAATATATTTTTTTTATGACGTCAAATCAAAGAACAAAGATAGTGGTTGTAATTTGCGCATTGTTTTTATATAGTTGTGTGAATTGAGGAAAATCAGTAAGGGCAGTCAAATGTGACTGAAATAATGAACAAAAATACATTTATGTGGTGAAATGTGTGATCGTGTGGTGTAAAATTGGTGAAGATAAGGATTATTGACGGGATTTGGACCAAGTGTAGCGACGTGACGATCGGTAAGTTCTTTAGATTAGCGAATGCGTGCGAGCTTATAATTTCCACAATAATTTGAGTAGGTACTTAATCCGCGTTCGATCCCGCTTTCCAGCAAACATTTTTGGTCGCAATTACCATACAATTACCTATTTACACCATTCTTGGTATAAATAGGTAATTTTATGGTAATTTCGGCCAAAAATGTTTGCTGGGTTGTGACGGCCCCGTGGGATTGTTGAATGACATTATGTCCGACCACTAGGGAAGGTTTACAATGATGTATTCCTAAAAAGTTAAATTAGATTCACATACCTAATTAACAACAACAGTTTAAAATTATTGAAGTTTCAACAGAATCATTTAAGTTATAATAACATTTACCAGCAAGTACCTTTATTTTTAAGGCATGATTTAAACAGTTTGATAGGCATAACTATACATATATTTAGGGTTGCCAGGTCGCCAAACCTAATAGCTGGACAGACCAGCCAGTTTAGCCGGACATTTGGGTAGAAAAGCCGGACACCTTACATTATTGAGGATTTTGTCTTATATTAGGTATGGCACTTCGGCCTGCGTGAGCGACCGACAGTCGACTCTCGTCGCCTGCGCTCGGCCACGCTCGGCGCTCGCTCGTTTGCGAAATGTAAAAAGCCTAACAAAAGCCGGACACCGTTTATTTTGGCCGGACACGACACGCAATCAAAAAGCCTACCTATGTCCGGCTTTATCCGGACGCCTGGCAACCCTACATATATAACAAAGATCCACAAGGGAGTTAAAACTTAAAATGTTATGTAACTTAAAGATAAAGCTATTAATTAAAATTCTCTAACTCAACTCAGTGTAGTTAGAGCCATACATTTAAAAAAACCTACTCGCCCAAAATGTATAGAATTGTTGATTTTTTGAAACTTCAGAGACGGTCTTATACAAAAAGTTTCTCGTAGTCATGAGTTCAACCAATAGGAAAGAATGCCAATGTTTTACCAATCACCCGTATTTAATCTAACAAGCTAATTATAAAAAAATAAAAAACACGACTGACAACTCACATAGCCTATGTCATGCGGAGAAATGCAAGGAATATAAAAATACCTCTCACATCAAAATCTGTTAAGCCGTTCAGGACTTATGGTGGAATAAAGAACTTACATATATGTATACGTAGTAGTGATGTAACGAATATTCGCATTCGCATTCGCGGATATTCGCATATTTTTGCATATTCGCATTCGCATTCGCGAATTTACTGCGAATGTTTTTGCGAATATATTTTTTTTTATTTTTTTTTTATTGTTGGTTGATATAATAAAACAAAATCTATACATTAACTATGTTTTAATTCAAGAAAATTATTTAACCTCGTCATCACATAATCAGTCTTCTCTTTATCATTTGGTTGGTAACATTTATTTATTAACTTTGAGAAATTAACCTTAAATCTAAAATTATAATGTCTACAAACACAAACAAAAACAATTCTTCTATGAATTTTTACCTTTTCTACTTCTTAACAAAACTAAAAATAACAATCAACAAACATTATTTGTCAACAAAAAATAAACTATAATTATGAGAATCATAAGTAAACTCTTTAAGAAACAAAATAATTTCTTTTCTTTTATAGCTTTAAAATTAACTTGTCGCCATAAACTATAACCAATATAAAAGTATTGTTTAATATGTAAAATAATAAAAATATTTTTTACAATTAAACTTTTCTCAGTCTTAAGATATATCTTTAATTCTCGAAACAAAAATCAAATCGAACGCGCTTCGCCTCGTTCGAACGGAACTGCTATCAAGGTCACCAAGCGATAGTGAATTGGCGCCAAATTTAAACAAAATCTGAATATTCGCATTCGCATTCGCGAATGTCGGTAGCAAATATTCGCATTCGCATTCGCGAATGTCCAAACTATGACATTCGTTACATCACTAATACATACATACATGAACTATGAAAACATAACACTCCTGTCAGTCGTGTAAAAAAAGCGCAAAAGTACTACACACACCTACACCTACAGACAACGAATACCTAGTTTAAGTAATTTATCGCTCAAAGTTCATTGCCAGTCTGGTTTCGCCCCTATGTAAGTGAATGCTAAATTTAAGCACAGAATTAATATTAGTACTACGTACAGAAAGGAAACTCCCTGCCCCTCCCGCAATATGGCACACCCCGCTCCTTCCGCACTTCTCCCCCGTTCTTGTGTAACTGTGGGACGTTCGACTATGAAAACGCACACATTGACGTGTTACTGACGTGTTCACGGATATACAGTTTCATTTGTAGTAGTAGTAGGCATATTTGACGCGCCGTTTCTATGAAGCGCCCGCCCTGTGATTTAAGTGACTACGTCCTTACGTCAAATCAAAACTACTTTATTTAAACTTGGCCTTCAAAGGTTATTTTTCACATAAAAAAATAATTAAAGAGTTGTATTGTATTATAAATCTCAAAGCTACAAACTACTAGCAATTCGAAACAACCATTTATGTAGAAAAGAAATGCCGAAAGAAACTCACTTTTTTTTTGAGGTGAAAATGCCGTTTCGCATGCCACCCTGCCACGGGTACAGCAGGGTGGGTATTCGGGGATCGAACACACTAAATTGTGTCCCTCTCTGCTCTATATGTATAAACCTAACATGCCAGACACAGATATGCAAAAGGAGACTTTTTTTTTTTAAATAGAATAGTAGGCAAACCAGCATGCGGGTTGCCTGATGGTAAGCAATCACCGCAGTCCACCAAACAACCAACGACCCTAAAAAGGTCACTGACGCGTTGCCAACTCTTTGAGAAAGCGATAGGCTCTTTTCTTGAAGGTCCCAATGTCGAACCTATTCGGGAACACCGCTGAGGGAAGCTTATTCCACAGCTTAGTGCATTTCTATTTACATTTTTTTTTTTGTTTTTTTTTATCGACATTACTTTTTTTATAGAATAGTAGACAAACGAGCATGCGGGTTGCCTGATGGTATGCAATCACCGCAGTCCATAGAAACCAATGACCCTAAGGTCACTGATGCGTTGCCCACTTTTTGAGAAAGCGATAGGCTCTTTTCTTGAAGGCCCCAATGTCGGACCTATTCGGGAACACCGCTGAGGGAAGTTTATTCCATATTTTAGTACAGCGCAGTAAAAGCTGCGCGAAAAACGACTACTTACTTAGGGCTTAGGGTATGTCTGTATCTTATCTTACAGAAACATGGCTTCAAGCTCCAGAGCCACAACGAGCGAGGGTCCCAAGTACCAGGGTTACCCGTACGTGAACCTCCCCGCGTTTGGGGTGCCGACAATAGATTCTCAAGCCGCATCGCGCTATGCTAACCTGCCGAGGAGGCCTTTGGGCACTGCAGTCAGGGTTACAGAAGAAGGGAGCAGTGGGACACAGAATCAGGTACGTAGATTAAAAAAAAAAAGAAAATGGTGGGTTTTGAGGGTTTAACCTTAACCTAACACGGAAAGTTTCATGCCTCTTCACCGCACGGACCTATACGTTACAACCAGATCTATTCGACATTCCCCCATGCTAACTAATTTTATTGTGTAATCATGTTGCAGAAGTGTTTGTCGGACAGTGTTGATGATAACACTGCCCGACTACTTCTACTAACAAAGAAATAGCAGCACATACAGCAGACCATGTTACTGCACCGTAGTCTCACCAAAGACCTCACATTCGTATACATACATAATGCCAACACGTGCCGATAAGTGCGATGGCATAGTTTTTACTAATATTTAGCACTGAATGTTTTACTGAAATATTTAGCTCTAATGTGTGCGTAGAAACCTTATTCAAAATGTCTGAAGAGGTGGAATAGAATTAATGTAAGTAAAAAGATGCTAATGATGAGTATTTTTTTTTTCAGGAGAACGCCAAGTCGGATTCTGATGAAGAGCCGGTCTTGTACATAGACTTGCCAGGTGAAGGAGAGAATGAGATGTACGTGAGAGAAGAGAATAGTCCTAGCCAGGTAGACATTGAATATACTAAAATAAATAAAAATACGTAAAACTACCAACAAATTCTTAACACAGATACAGACGCCAAAACCGACTGTTCTATTTTAATATTAATTCATTTTTTTTCCAGGAGCAAAGAATACCAATCCAAACTCAACCTAAAGGAAAAGACGAAGACGAGCAAGTGGTCTACATCGACCTACCTGAAAGCAGCGGTAGCGGCGTCAGTGACAGAAGACCCGAAGGACCATCTACTAACATCGTTCAGGTAGTATCGCCGCTACAAAAATACCAAGGTGTTATTGAATTAGAAGGACTTTCATAACCATTGAGAACTGCTTCAGCTGAATTCAATTGTCTTATGATCCTATTATAAGGATGCGTGAAAACCTATACAAATCATTAAAAAATACAAAATGAAGATGACATCCTAAATTTTTAATTTGTCTTTCCAGGAAACCATCTTCTACGACCAGTTCGAGAACAGACGAATTGATGTTATGCCGCAGGCATCCGGGGCTAACAGTCCCTACAGCCCATCTAACTTTTCCACAATATCGCCAACACATGTTCGTAAGGTTTTCTCTAGTCTTGAAAAACTTTCTACCAGTTAAGACTAAAACCAACTAAGCTGTCTGTTACCTCAAACTTTGATTATTTCCATAATTAACTACGTGGACTAAGGATCATCGGCTAACAATCCGCGAATTTTTTAAATCTATTCATTTACTTAATTAATGTCATTAATATTCAAATTTAATTAACAATTATTTTTTTTGACACTAACTTGCAACACCCTACCTAGGTTCATGTACAATTACCTATAAAAACATTATACACCAACCAATGTAAACCTGTACATGTAAGCGAGAATAAATGAATTATGAACTGTGAATATAGGAATCTGCACATTCTTTGTCACATTTACAACATCCTTAATTACTTATTTTTGGATTTTTGAGCATCTCAGATGCAATATTAGTACTAAAGTACTCTGATTTCTATATGAGAGTACTTTAACCCTTAATTACTCTTACTTCTCTGAACAACTTTAATCTAGTTTTAAACTTTTAGTCACCCGCGTTCTTCCAACTATCTCACCCTGGCAACACCTCAAAGTGCGAGTTTCTTTGCCATTTCCTTTATTAGTAAAGCTGTATTGATTCATTTGCTTTTACAGGAGCAAAGAATACCGATCCAAAATCAACCAAGAAGAAAAGGCGAAGACGAGCAAGTGGTCTACATCGACCTGCCTGAAAGCAGCAGCAGCGGACCAAGACCTGAAGATGGACCTTCTACTAACGTTGTTCAGGTAGTATAATAGTATGGGTGCAACAAAATTACCAAGGTGTCATCATATTAGAAGGATACGAGTATTGCTGGATCATTGATAAAGTAAATTGTCTCCCTTTTTAAGGAGCATAATCTGTTTCCAGATTAGAAAATAAGGATGCGGGAAAAATACAACATGAAAATGACGTTTTTAAAATATTTGTCTTTCCAGGACACCATCTTCTACGACCAATTTAAGAACAGACGGATTGAAGTCATGCCGCAGACGTCAGGAGCTAACAGACCCTACACTCCCTCTACTATGCGTCCGCCTGAACGACCCACGAATTTGAATCTGTGGTCTCCTGGGAGTGCAGGTAATTTTCAACACATCGAATACAGTACAGGGTCTGCCTTATTCCTTACTATTCAAATTTCGGCATTCTTGATAGCATATAGCCTGCCTCAATTCGACTGCAACATTTTGGGGTTCTTTTGGTCAATACACTATACTCAAACCTGGCTCCATTTCACACCTTAATCTCTCTTTTTTGCAAGTTAACACTCGATATTTTTGTTCATCATGAGTTTATCTAACAAAACTAGCATACATGAAACATAGTGAAAGAACTTTTAAATTTTGTTTCAGGTTCCTCCTTTGCGTCCAGAAATCCATACTCATCTGAGAACTCAGACCAACCGTTCAGGAATACCCCAGCAGAAGACTTCCGTCTATCACCCCTCCCACTGACAGACTATCCAGAGCCACCTCCTGCGTATACCGAGATTGACTTTAGGAGCCCTGTAAGCCATGTCGGCCCTGTCATGCCGGCTGCTAATACAGAAACTAGCGTGTCTCCAGAAAGTCCTCAGAGGACGAGGGTCATAGTACACCAGCGTAAGTGTTCATGTTTTTATTTGCAGTTGTTCCCGAAAGAGTAAGGTTCAGGATATTTTTATATGGCCAGGATGCCTGCTAAAGTCTAGTCAGTCATTTAATCGTGTCTTAATGGTGTTTATAGTAGTGATTTTACTCAGTTCTGTAGTATATGTAAAGCACTACCATTGAGACTACGATGGGCTAGCAACATGTCAATTCCACTAATAAGCCTAATGAAATGCGTCTCTAAGGTCTGTCTACCCCGTAAAGTATGTAGACGTGTTATTTTATCCGTATTTTTGCAGAAGCTGGTGGTGTAAATGCAAACCGCAAAGTGATGATGTGTAATCACTGCATGGTGACAGTCAACAGCCTTGTGGTGCGGCAGGTCACCTTTGAGACACATCTGGTGGCGCTGTGCTGCTTCTCTTTGGCGTAAGTTTCATAGATCATTATCACTTCAGCCCCTTTCTGCCCACTGCTGAGCATAGGCCTCCTTTGTACGCCATCCTTCTCTGTCTTGTGCTTTTTCTTATTCACGACGACCTGCAAAGACTATGTCGTCCGCTCATCTCATAGTTGGTCGTCCGACATTTCCCCTGTCCTAGGCCACCATTCGGTCAATGCCTTACTCCACCTGCCATCACTTCGACGTGCAATATATGTCCTGCTGTTCATGATTGATTTGACATGATTGTAGTATTTAA
Source organism: Ephestia elutella (assembly GCA_018467065.1). Classification (NCBI taxonomy): domain Eukaryota; kingdom Metazoa; phylum Arthropoda; class Insecta; order Lepidoptera; family Pyralidae; genus Ephestia; species Ephestia elutella. The sequence continues at coordinate 4,144,260 of CM031574.1, read as the reverse complement.
TTAGAGTCACAAAGTGCTGACCTGATCCTATCAATAAGGCGCCGCTAGCCCTGATGTGAGCACTGGGCACAATTCACCCACGATTTAGATCAATTCTGTTGCTCTTTGAATGAATTTACTCACTATTCGTAATCTACTAACAGAACATCTTGAAAAATATTTATCGATCTATTAGATTAATGAGGCTTAAAACATATTTTTGATAGCCCAATTCAAGTTTGACTTATGTACAGTTAGTTAGGGTCCTTAACGTGAATTATGGTCCCATCCGGAAGAAAGCATGAAACTTGGCATGATTGTAGCTTTCATATATCTATTTTAATATTGATTTAGAAACACTTCGAGAAATGAATGTTTCCCCCTTTTCTGTCCCAAATCGTGGTTTTTCTCATTTTTTATGAAAACGGTAAAAGCTACGCAAAAACGGTCAAAAACCAATATGTTCTTCATTAAATTCTCTATAATAATGCCATTGAATGTATGTTAATAGGACTTATAGTTTACAAAATATGCCCATGTTACTAGGACGATTTTTTGAAAAATTCGGACTTTTTCTTTATTGCACGGTCATGGTAGAATTTCGTTAATATCATGAATAGCTTTCTACTTCTGATATACATTGTAGTGGTCCCAGACTTCGTGTTGACATATATTACCATCATCAACAAAGTACCTCTTCCAATTGGGGGAGGGGGAGGAGAGCAGCCCGTGCGCTACAAGCGAAGAACTGCTGCCTATTCGGTTGAAATATTATATCGAGTCTGGTATCGTTTTCGTATAAATCAAGCATCATGAATTCATTTTTGATAATAACTTGCCATCATTTCATACAAAAATATATAATACTAGCTGTCGCCCGCGGCTTCGCCCGCGTGAGTTTAACTTAGATGAAAAATCTCTCTTGGAGCTTTTCATCAGATGTTCCAGATCTTAAATTTTTATACGTCAGCAGAAAATGCTCATCAGGTTGAACGACTTTTAATAAGGCGCCATTTCCATATATGTTATAGTGTAGCTGGTCTCTTGCAGTTCTTCATCAGATGTTCCAGATCTTCAATTTTTATATGTCATCAGAAAATGCTCATCAGGTTGAACGACTTTTGTTAAGGCACCATTTCCATATTTCTTATAGTTTAGCTGCTCTGTTAAGGTTCTTCATCAGGTGTTCCAGTTTTCAAAATCAATTATAGCCTATATGTTGCCCAGGCTTAATAGCTATACAACAAAAAAAGTTTCATTAAAATCCGTCCAGTAGTTTTTGCGTGAAACGCGTACATACATACAGACAGACAGACAGACAGACAGACAGACAGACAGACAGACAGACAGACAGACAGACAGACAGACAAGAAATTCCAAAAAAATGTTTTTTGCTTTCTATTATTCTTTTTACGTGTCCCTCTATCCATTTCAGTCAAAAATACTAAATGTACAGACAAAATATTTTTACTGTTTTATTATATGTATAGATATTTTTACTAAAAAGTAAAAAAATAATTCTTAATTTAATTGTTTGTTCAAAGCACTTTCAAAGCGCTTCAAGATTTTATAACATGGGTAAATCTGAGTAAAATAGTAAGCATGTATATTCTAGTTTATAAAAATATATATTTTATATAACATATTAGTTGAAATTACATTCCAAAACAAATTTGAAAGCCTGTGCGGCTTAAAATTCAGAACGTACTTAAGTCTCGTCAATTTGTTTTGCCTAGAAAGACCTTAGAAACAGTTCAAATAAATAAATAAATTGTTTTCACTAGTTCAAAACAAATATTTAAAGAAATTTATAATCAAAATTGGAACTGTTTCTAAGAACTTTCTGGGAAAAACTCATAGACTTAGCTAGAAGCACGTTTTGAATTTTAAACGCCGCACGGGCTTTTATATTTCCATACTTTTTTCGAATGGAAGTTCAACTAAAAAGTTATTTAAAATATATATTTTTATAAACTAAAATGTCCGTCCTTACTACCAGAATTTATTTTACCCTTTTTATTATATCTTAAAGCAATTTGAACGTGCTTTGAACAGACTATTAAATTAAGAATTTTTTTTCACTTTTTAGGAAAAATATCGATATTTTTCTATGTAATGCTTCCAAGTTATTATCAAAAATGAATTCCTGGTGCTTGATTTATACGAAAACGATACCAGACGCGATATATAATGTTTCAACAGAATAGGCAAGAGTCCTTCGCTTGTAGCGCGTGGGGTGCACTCCTCCCCCTCCCCCAATTGGAAGAGGTACTTTTTTGATGATGGTAATATATGTCGACACGAAATCTGGGACCACTTCAATGTATATCAGAAGTCGAAAGCTATCCATGATATTAAATACGGAATTCTACCATGACCGTGCTATAATAGAAAAAGTTCGAATTTTTCACAAAACCGTCCTAGTAACATGGGCATATTTTGTAAACTATAAGTCCTATATCAACATACATCCAATGGCATTATTATAGAGAATTTAATGAAGAACATATTGGTCATTGACAGTTTTTGCGTAGCTTTTACCGTTTTCATAAAAAATGAGAAAAACCACGATTTGGGACATAAAAGGGGGAAAGGGGGAAACATTCATTTCTCGAAGTGTTTCTATATCAATATTAAAGTACATATATGAAAGCTACATTCATACCAAGTTTCATGCTTTCTTCCGGATGGGACCATATAATCGATTTTTGTTAGGACAAGGAGCCGTACTAAGTATTATTAACACATTTTGCTTTATTATTATAGTCATTTCTCTCATTATATTTTTTGTAATATATTTAAAATATTTCTTTTTCAGATTCCTCCCGTGCGTGCCGCTCATATATTGTTGCGATATATGCAAGTCCGACATCCACTATTGTCCACTTTGCAATAATAAGTTAAAAAAAGAATTTAAATTCTGGTGAAATATTTGTTTTCTAATAAAATATTAATACTTCAACGCCCACAAGGTGGAATGCGTTGTTGCGTCAATTGTTATACAATTGTTATCGTAAAATACCATGATTTCAGGGAAAAGCGTCGGCAGAGGACTCGTAAGGTTAGGTTGAATCGAAATTGAAGTTTTTGTTAAGGGTAGTGTCACAGAATTAATATAAGTACTACGAAGTAGTGTCAGAGTTAACAGTAACGTTAACTTTTGTCATACTACTTGACAACTGGTGCAAGTCATATTTTGCCTAATCAATACCGGTAAAGGTCCTGATACTGCCAAAGTAAGACGGTGCAACCCAACCTTAGTACCGATTGGTTATAATGCAATTAGGTGTTCTGATTTTGTTTTTTGTGTTTCTCTGTTAGTAGAGGTTGTTATTGGGCAATATTGAAAATCATGATAAGTTAGCACGGTGGAACGTCGAGTAGATCTGGCTGTGATGTAAAGCTACGCGCGCAGGAGGGGTACCTGTTAACCTTCTTGTCATACGCCACTGCTGACAATAGGTTAAGTCATATTGTACTTACGGAAATGACGTAAAGTAAGATTAAGTATAAATTATATGACAATATGTAATTGTATACGTGGGTCAATGTAAATTATAAAAAAATAGTAAGTCGAATTATTGTGAATTGTAAATTAAAACTTAATTAAAAATTTGTAAATATTTAAATATTTACAAAGTAAATGATGTACAAAGTAACTAGTCTTCTACGTTTTATATAAACAGTATGTAAATTAAAGGAAAATGCATTTAAGACTAAATTTGTTCTTCCTAAAAAAATAAAATAAATAAAATAAGTTATATTTATGCGACATTAGTTTTACTACCAACATTCCGCCAAATAAACTTTTGACATGAAATGGTTAATATGGCCATTACAATACAAGGATATGGCCGTTCAAACGAAATGGCCGTTAAAAGATGTGGCCGTTCGGGGGAAATGGACGTTCAGACACTAATTCACACAAATATTTTCAATAAAGACTATCTTATAGAAGTCAGGACGTTATAGATAAGGGAGATATTAGGAGCACCCATAACCGGAGAGCATGTATGAAGAGAGTGATGAGTGTAGAGGAAGCAAGAGAGATCTGTAAGGATCGTAGCTAGTCTCTGCCTACCCTCACGGGAAAAAGGCGGAATAATATGTATGTATGTAGGATGTCACAAATAAACTTTTTTTAAAGATTAGAGTTATAATGATAACACTTTAATGAAATGCTAAGGCCCTAAATTGACTTGTTCTTAGGATCTTTGTATTATACTTCCCATCACGTGAAAAGGCCGCTGGGAGGGTGAGGAGGGGGTGAAACTTGCGCATGGGTACGACTGACGAACCAATCGCGCGCGCCGGATGAGACCCGCCCGACCCCCGCTCACCGCATAGACCGATATATCGCCTACTGCGCAGCTTAACCGCCAGCGGACTTTTTACGTGACGGCAACTATACCTACGCGGATCATGTAAAAACTCAATCAAAGAAGAGAAGTTCGCTCTTGTCGGGTGGAGTGTTTTCCATGCTGAATGAAGTTTAATAAGACTTCAACAATCGTCTTGTTGAAGGTTTAACTTACAAACTGGCGCTTTCATTTTCATAAGCCTATTAAACTTAGCTATTAACAATAGTAAATTCCACGCGGAAGAAGTCAGCCAAAACTACTGGGCGTAGGAAGCTGAAATTTGTCATGTAGGTTCCTTAGGGAGTGTAGGGGAGCACTAAGAGAGGAATTCCCGAAATTCCCACAGGAACAAAGTCCCGGGTCCATGCTAGTCCTCACTAATATTATAAATGCGAAAGTAAGTTTGTTTATTTATTTGTTAACTCTTCACGCTTTATCTACTGCACCAATCTTGCTGAAATTTCGCATACACATAGTTAGAAGTACTGAGAAGGACATAGGGTAACTATCATCCCGGGTATAAGCACTGTTCCCGTGGGAAATTCACGCGGGCGAAGCCGCGGGCAAAAGCAAGTATAAATAAACATTCTGTTTCTGGGAAAATTGATTACATAACCGCGTAGGATTGCCATCTATTATTATATTTCTAAGATGACAGCCCTCCATACAAATCCACAAAACTTACCTATTCAGTCTGATTGGTCCCCCCGTCTTCCTCACTTTGAGGGCTTGTTCCCAGAATTTGACCGCTTCCGGCAGTATTGTGTTCTGAAATAGATAATGACAAAGAAATAAAAAAACTAATAACATATAGTTATATGGTTAGCAGATTGTTCATCTGTGACTAGGGTTGCCAACCGTACTCTAAAATAGAGTATTGTCCTCTATATCATGTGGTCGTACTCTATAATCTATAACACTAATAAAGTACGCTAAAAATACTCTTTTACAAAATGTTTAGTGCACGTCTGTAATAATACGCAAAACCTTAATCAGAATAAAAAAAGTCCACTATTTACTGTTATTATGTTGGTATCGCCGATTCCTCAATCCATATTCGAACGTTCCTGAACACAGCCACTAATGTCATTCATTATATTAAATGTGTCAATGTCATGTCACAAGTTATTTTGAGTTGTCCGGAGTTTGAGGTTACCGGTTACATTCAGTCTATCGCAACTAGGAACTAAATGGAGCTTTGTATGGAAACAGGGCAATTTTTATGGCCGTCAAGTATGTCAAGATGGCGTTTCATGCTGTCTTGTCACTTTTGTCGTCTGCCTGTCATAGTGGCACGCGGCATGTTTGAATGTTTGGGATCATTTGAAATAAAAATTGTGGATTTTTTACAATTTGGAATAAAGAATACTGAGTGACTAGGTATTTCCTAGTGATTGTTCCAGAAAAATGGCATCGACTAAACGGTGTAACAATAAAATAATTCACAAGAAAAGATATTGAAAAGAAAATTTATTGTAAAACAAATTAATGGCGAAATTCCCTATATTCTGAAGACCGGTGAGTACAACATCAGTAAAATAATAAAGTATTTTGTCCCCTTAAACTATCAGCAAGACTAAAATAATGCGCTATCTTTCTCAAATGAAAATAAATATATTTTGTGTTTGTAATCAATAGTGATGTAAATCTTCATCGATAAACGTAACATAAGTGAAACAATAAAGTATTCTGTCCCCTTGAACTTACTTACTTACTACTGCGATGCAGCGACCCGAAGTGGGTCTTGCTTGGTCTTTGGCAAGAGATGACTCCGCCATTTTATGCGGTCTTGGACCAGCTCTCGCCAGTTGTCAGCTCTGAGGCTCCGTAGGTCTTTTATAACCTCATCGCTACGACCCACGTATGCTCTTTTAACGGCACGACCAACTACTAGGTACTTATTGATTGATAATTTAATTTAAGATTGCGACAGTGGATACAAATTAATGGACATGAAGACTTGGCTTATATTCCAATCGGAAAATTCCACGATATGAAATTATGTTTGTAAGGGTCATTTCCAGTCCATACATTTAATAAAATTAAAAGAAAATTTGACTAAAGAAATGGTAAGTTAAGTTAATATTTGATTATAAAATGATAAGTTGTTTAAGTACCACCTATCTTCCCTATTAATATCTATATATTATATATAATAACTAGCCAAACCCCGGGCTTCGCTATCTGTGGGAATTTCGGGATCAAAATTATCCTATGTGCTATACCCGGTATTTTTGACCCGTATACCAAATTTCATCAAAATAGATTAGTAGATTTTGCGTGAATGAGTCACAAACAAACTCACAAATAATATTACCTTTTTATTTCATGGCAATGGTCATATATTCCACGCGAACGAAGTTTCGGGCATCAGCAAATCTTTTTTTTTCTAGTAGAATATATAGATACCTATACATTTTGAAATCGCATTTCAAAGCCCTTGATACCCCACTCGATAAGATTGATAAAATTTTATTTTTTCGGTCTGATATTTATCGCGTATATAATCCGCCTTTGCTTTTATGATGATGTCATATAGCCAATATCACTCGTCGGAATGCAAGGAATCTAAAAATACCTCCCACATCAAAAAATGTTAAACCGTTTAGAATTTATGGTGCAATAAAGAAACTTACATTCATACAAACTGCTTTACTGTAGCATCTCTGACAGGGAGTTGGCCTTCCATATTTTTTTTGTGTATAGATAATCACAAAACAAGCCTCTCTGCAAAATTTCAAGATGCGGAAAGCAACAGTTTTTGAGAAAAAAATTGTTCAAGTTTCGTAAATCATAGTGTAATTTTTCTATCTTGACGACATCCTAGTCAATTTTTCGATTTGTTTTCGAAAAATAAGCATTTGCTCATTTGGGGAGTGCACCAGGGAGGCAAAATACCCCCTCCCCCTCCCCCCCCCCCACTAAAACCTATATTCTAACGTCAAGAGAGGTACAACCATATCAACAACATACATGAACTCTGTAAACACAACACTCATTTTTTAGTCAGTCGTGTAAAAATTAACCTGTGGTGAATCCAGATTCATTTTTAAATTTTTCGAAAATGGGAAGGGGATCATATTCAGATTTGTCAAGTGGCCTTCTAATTTTTGGGGTCTAAAATGGCCACATTGACGAATCTGAACATGATGCATTAAAATTAAAAATGAACCTTATAACGTCAATAATAAGGTTCAAAGGAAATGGATCATATTACGATATTTAGTTTTAGACTCCCTGGCGAATAAAGCTTCTAATACACTAGGCAACAATTAACGCGCAACATATTATGCTATCTCACTCACGTCTACCGACTAAAGTGAAATAGCACATTTTGTTTCTCACTGAGAAAGAATGCCATGGTGCGCCTCAAATCGTAGTCTAGTGTATTCGGGTCTTTATAATTTCAAATGTTCTTTTAGTGACATGTTTTTTTATTTGTTTGCAGACAAACCGGCCAGTGCAATACAAATAACTTCTTTTTAATTTTATATAGAACTAGTGGAACCTCCTTTTTAAAACTAATAAAAATAAACGTTGGGAACACGTGAAAGTGAATGCAATTTTTAGCCGACTGCAAAATAAGGGTTATGTATTGGGCGCGTATCATATGTGTTATATTCTTTTTATTTTATATATTTCTCAAACGGCTGAGTAAATTGCCATAATGTTTTGTATACGGACGGGTAATATTTGTGTATTTATAAGTGAAAGAATGTAGAATAGATAGATGTAAGTATGTATGTATGTGAACCACATTTAATGCAAATAAATTAATTTTAATCTAATTAAGCTGGTTATATAAATACCACAACAAAGACTTACTGTTTTATTCATAAATAAGTTAACGAACATTTTAGTTCAAATATGTTTGTCCTTATCTCTCTTTCCAATATTTGATATTGAAAGAACGAGACAAAACACTTTTTAACTACAACGTTCATTAGCTTTTTATGAATAAGGCAGATAATGAACTGTTTGCAATTGAGTTTGACTGCTTTGTTTTTTATATAATGGTTTTTGTTAATATGAAATGAATGTATTAGTAACAATAATGATTATTTTAAATACTCGTAGGTATACTTATTTTTAATTTTATGACCTGCCGTATAGCCACACGATGTCTTTACGTCTGCTGGGGTTTCCCGTCAAGGCTTTTTAATTTTTATCATCCCTTAAGGGGTTAAAAATGGGGTTCAAAGTTTGTATAAAACTTCGCCATTTTTGACGCAAGACTTATGAAAACGCACACTTACTTTCTTGGTTCTTAAAATATAACGACGCATTAATTGGTTTTTGAAAATTGTACCCTTAAGGGCGTAAAACCGTATAAATAAAACAGATTGGAAAATCAACGCAGAGACAAAAACTACCGAACATGTGTAGGAACTTGAAATTTTGTATAAAGGTATATACCTAATAAAGCGTAAGTGAACATTTAAAGGGAATTTCGAAATTCCACTCCCTATAGGGGGAAACAAGATAGAAATGGTCGACTGGACCATACTAAATACATTCCCGCGGGGCACGGGATAAACAAATGGCTGATATTTTTAACCGACTTCCCAAAAAAGGAGGAGGTTGTATGTTTTGATGTATCTATGCAGGGGCGTAGCTATCGCCGTATTTGCCGTATCAATTATACGGGGCCCCCGGGCCACGGGGGCCCCCAAAGTGTGTAAGGAAAAAGAATAAAAACTTTCTAATTTATTTTATTTTACAAATGACAAAATTCTATAAAGCAATTCCTTTTTTTTCCCGCCTTAAGCGTTAAATATTAAGTATTTAAAATTCGATTTTTATTTGTAAAATGGGTAAATTATGTGATAAATAAATATTTCTTCTCACAATATTTTTTTTCTTTTGTGAAAAATCTTTACCTCCATATAAGGGCCTCAAAAAAAAATTTTTATACGGGGCCCCGACAAGGCACGCTACGCCACTGTATGTATGTTTTTTTTATGTATGTTCGCCGATTTCTCCGCCTATGGTGGACTGATTTCCGAAATTATTTTTTTATTTGAAAGAGACTATTCCCAAGTTGGTCCCATATTAACCACGTTAGAATCTGTTCGTTAATTTTGAAGATACCTTAATATGTTAAAATACGAGCAAAAGCCCGCGACGCGACGCTTCGTTATTTTATGAAAACCAAAGACTCTTTGCAACACAGAAATAATTTTCGGCAAGTCAATACATTTTTTCTTTTTGATAAATCTGCCTGTATGTTTTTCCATGATTTTAAGTTTTATGATGGAAGTCGGTTCATTTTTTTGGAAAAAAGTTTTATGAGTGCAGGAGTTTAGGTTACTACAGTTTGGTTGGAGCACAAAAAAAAAATCATATAAGGGAAATTCACGCGGGCGAAGCCGCGGGCAAAAGCTAGTTTATAATTTATAAAGACACGTGATTTTTTTTATTATTATTTTCAACAAAAGGGTTTTTTTATTTGATGTGATATATTTTTCAACCCCGACCCAAAAAGAAAAGTGTTATAAGTTTGATTTATCTATGTATTTTGTGTATTAACTGTATGTTTGTGAGATTTTATTAAATGTAACTAGTTTACCATCTTAACGCTGTGAAGGAGAGAGAACTTATTTTTTTATTTTTTTTTTGAAATAATCTATACTAATATTATAAATGCGAAAGTTTGGATGTGAGTTTGTGAGGATGTTTGTTACTCAATCACGCAAAATCTATTGGACGGATTTCGATGAAATTTGGTACAGCGGTAGATAATGACCTGGAATAGCACATAGGCTACTTTTTATCCCGGGAAAAAGCACTGTTCCCGTGGGAAATTCACGCGGGCGAAGTCGCGGGCAAAAGCTAGTAATTAAATAATAATTTCAACCTTGTTTTTTTTTTTAATTGAGATAAGAGGTGTTCTTAACCTTTATTGATGGAAATCGATTCAGCTATTTAGGAATATTTTTTCAATGTAACGTGATCCGGGTAATTTTAAGTTTATCGTGGCGTACGTTTTATTCCATAATATGTAAGGATAGAGATTTGTTCGCATTTTTTAAATGAAAATTTATAACGTAAATAATAAATCAAGATAATTTTAAATTGTTTATTGTTTCATTGTTATGACAAAAATGTTATACCACATGTTGAAACCCGTACAAGAATGAAACTTATAAGGCCTCGCCGCCCCGGCCAGGCCCATCGCGGGAAATTTATCGATATCGATGTATCTGGAATTACTTTAGGGCATCACTAATGTTGGTATGACGTATTTTGGACATATCAATTTTCATGTTGGTAATGATGTATTAGACATGTAAATAATGACGTATGTCATTACTGACATGTCAATATGATAGATGTCAATTTTCGCGGTGTCTATTGGTATTGCTAATGATGCTAAATGGAGTTTCAAAAACCTTGTATGGAAGTCCCGTCTCTTTTAACGTAGTGATTTTTTTTCTCTGGTTACATTGATTTTGTTTCCACTGTGTTGTGACTTGTTTTTTGTTTGTTTTATCCAATTTGTAATGGATGACGTAATTGAGGAACAAAATAATGCAGATCAAGAATATAAACCAAGCACCCCCCACGTAAAAAGCAAAAAGTTGTTGCCAAGAAAAAAGGTCACAAAAATACACACAATCGTGGGAAAATGAATTTTCGTGGCTGAGAAAAGACCCAGAAAATGATACAAATGCAAAATGCATGATTTGTGGTGTAATTTTTTCAATTTCTTCAGCTGGAATTGGACACGTATGTACTTAAAACTTTTTATTATTATTTTCATTTAGATTTTAGATCATGGAATGTTTAATTGGTTTTGTTTGTGTTATTTTGTGGTGGGTCGGTTGGTTGGATGTGTGAATACCTATTTGTAATGTAATGTAATTGAATTGCGCTTATTCTGGTTCTGGTACTGACTGGCAGTCATTTAATTGGATCTATTTATGTCGACGCAGATGTTTTGTGTGTGTGTTGTTTTGGTTATGGTATCATGCATGGTGCATGCTTGCAACAATGTTTCTTTTTTGTTTTAGATAAAACAGCATCAAGATACTAAACAACATAAAGCCAAAACTGAATTAAAAAGAACATCAGAGTCCTACAAAAGTTTTTGACTCCAGCTTCAACTTCAAGACCAGTATCTGAAAATGATAATGTTACAGCAGCTGAATTAGCTTTATCATTCCATACAGTCAAACATAATTTGTCATATAATAGCATGGATTGCTCCGTTAAATTAGATAAAATAATATATGCTGACTCTAAAACTGCTACTAATATCAAATTAGCTAGGACTAAAATGGAAGCTTTGGTTATGGAAGTTCTTGGACCTCATGCTCTTGAAAGTGTAGTTAACGATTTAAAAGATGAAAATATATATTTCTGTCTGCAAACTGATGCATCTAATAAAAAACATCAAATTATTCCCTTTAGTAGTTCAATATTTCACTGTAGAAAATGGAATTCAAAACAAACTTTTAGATTTTTATGAAAATGCTAATGAAAGTGCTGATGGCATGTTTGCTGCTATAAAAAAATCTATGGATATGCATAATATCCCTTTTAATCGAGTATCTGGCCTTAGTGCAGATAACACAAACTCAAATTTTGGTGTGCATCACTCATTATACACTAATATGGTAAATGTAGTACCTGATATTGTTAAGGGTAATTGCCATGCACATATTGTGCACAACTGTGTGAAATATGGAATGGGTTTTCTAATCTTATGATGTTGAAAATGTCATATTAAAAATATATAGCCATTTTTCAGTGTCAGCTTGTAGAAGAGAAGAGTTAAAAAAATTTGTTGCAATAGTAGAAGGAGACTTTCATGAGCTTAAGAGACATATTGGCACTAGGTGGTTATCATTACTACCTTGTATTGATACCATATTATTGAATTGGCATCCAATACTTTGATTATTTTAAAAGTCTAGATGAGGACTGCCCTATGATAATTCAAAATCTGTTGATGTTAGGGGAGTAAGCATAATTTAATTGAAATTTACTTACATTTCGCCAGCCATATTTTAAACATATTTCACAAAACTATTAAATCTCTGGAAGGTAATTCTGTCACAATTGTAGATGTTTTTGGTATTATGGAAAATTTAAAATCAGAATTACAGCAAAGACTGAAAGACAACTATTTTGGCTATACAACAAAACAGAAATTAAAACCTCTTGAACAATCATCACCTGACTTGTATAATAAAATTAACACTAATTTTTCATTGTGTATCAACAAATGTTTGACTTATTTACAAAAAATGGTTTGATTTTAGTAATGATAACTGGTTGTATTCACTAAATACAATATCTTTAAAGACAACTGTTGAATTTAATCATTTAGAACAAATTATAGAAGGAAAAACTTAATTTAAAAAGACTAAACATAGACATGGATACTTTATATTCAGAAGTAACAATTTTAAAATCGCTCCAAGCCGAATTGTTTAATAACGCAGACTTTATACAAAAATGCACCGCTGAAAAATGGCAATATATTTTTAAAAAATGTCCTCAAGAATTTGATTGTTTAAAAAATTATTAGCTATATACTCTCTGTTCCCGCCACTTCAGCATTTACAGAAAGAGTCTTTTCGGTCATGAATGTGAAGTGGCGAGAAGAGAGAAACAGAGCTTCATTGAATTTAATCAAAAATGAGCTCTTGATATATATAAATTTAGAGTTAGAATGTTTAGACTCATTCAATACCTTTAAAAATAATGAAAATTTATTATGTGCCGCAAGAAGTACTAAAAAATACCTTTTTTAAAAGATAAAAATAAATGATACTCTTTTTTATAAGTGCATACTCTTTATTTACTCTCCTTTAAAATCAGATATACTTTTTATTTCTGCTAAAAAAGTTGGCAACCCTATCTGTGACAGCAAATAGTGCACTAAATGGTCGGTCAATTCAACTTTTGACCGGAGGATAAAACAAAACATTCGAAATTAAAGAACCATTTTTAAAAGATTTCAAATATTCGAATTTAGTGCCTCCAATAAAAGACTCCCCCCTCACCCCCTCCTAACCTATTAATTAAAATGGTACATATTTTTTACTTGAGGCCATATCAGAATTTTAATGATTAATTTTCTTATAGCCGTGCCGTGCTAAAAAAAATTACAATACCACACAATACTTACATTTATCATGAAGAATTTCTGCGGATCTAACCTGCAAAAAACAAATAGAAAAAAATATCAATAATTAACTTTTTGGCGCCAAGCAGGAAAAGTTTAGAACCAGCTGGAGATGTCAATGTCAAAGTCGTCAAGTCGACGAAACGTCAATAGGGATTAGCCCGCCCGCGCCGCGCCGTTACGTAGTACTTATATTAATTCTGTGGCGCCGTTTTCAAGATTCGAGAAGTCTGTCAGTCAAAATAAACTTGAAAGATTGGATTATCAAGCGGTAAGCTAATTAAAATCTTGTAAAACATTGTTTTCAGAATACGGCAGTCAGTTCTTTTTAATTAGTGAATATTTTAGTATCTTTTAAACATTATGTTAGAAAAAAATACTTAATTTTTTTATGTCTATGGTTTTAAAATATCTGCTAAAGAAACTTGTGAAACCATTTTGGAACTAAAAGATATTAAAAATGCACGATACTATACTAGTTTCGAGTCCGGTGATATATCAAATGTTAATTTATTGCAGACCTCATGGTTATTCATTAAAACGTTATACTTGCGTGAAAGGAGGAAGGATCCCAGTGTTAACATTTCCGGCAAACTAAATAAGAATGCAGGCAGACTATAAAGTTACAAGATTTTTTTTTCTATGACTATGCTGCAAAAATACGCAATGGCTCACCAATCTATAGATATAAAAATATTTTGTGTGTACATTTAGTATTTCTGTCTGACTGAAATGGATAGAGGGACACTTAAAGAGAATAATAGAAAACAAAACAATTTTTTTGGATTTTTTTGTCTGTCTGTCTGTATGTATGTACGCGTTTCACGCAAAAACTACTGGACGGATTTGAATGAAACTTTTTTTGTTGTATAGCTATTAAACCTGGGCAAAATATAGGCTATAATTAATTTTGTAAACTGGAACACCTGATGAATAACCTTAACAGAACAGCTAAACTATAAGAATTAAGGAAATGGTAACTTTGCAAAAGTTTATCAATCTGACGAGCATTTTCTGATGACGTATAAAAATCGAAGATCAGGATCATCTTATGAAGAATTCCAAGAGACCAGCTACACTATTACATATATGGAAATGGCGCCTTAGCAAAAGTCGTTCAACCTGATGAGCATTTTCTGCTGACTATAAATAGACAGGACACGGGATAGGACAAAGAGGGACTCGGAGTGGGAGTGGTGGTACACAAAAACATTTTTCATCTAAGCGAAACTCACGCAGACGAAGCCGCGGGCAACAGCTAGTAGATAAATAAAAATCATTCGAGCGCACTATACGAGACGGCTACAACGCGACAAGGATCTTTTTGCACGTGGTAGAAAACGGAACTAATGTCTAAACTATTAAAAATTTATTATTTAAAACGTAGGTGGCGCCCTCACTCACGTGCAAAAAGATCCATGTCGCACTGTACGACCTATGCATTTTTTTTAACCTATCTCGTCCCACTGCTGGGCAAAGGTCTCCCCCATTTCCTTCCAAACCTGTCTATCGCTTGCGAATTCAATCCATTTCTCTTCTGAATATCTAAAGTCGTCGCTACAATGCATTATAGCTACGTTTTAACAAAATGTAAACTTAAATGATGGAGACGTGGAAATATCGGGATAAAACTTAATTACCCGGTATTTTTCTACTCGCGTACCAAATTTCTTCAAAATCCGTCCAGTAGATTTTGCGTGAATAAGTCAGAAACATACAAAATCACAAACTCACATCCAAACTTTTGCACTTCCTTTTTTTTTAAATATCACTCCATTTATTCTTTTAATTGTCCTATTATGTGAACAATCTTCACAGTACTTTTTGTTGAATTTTGTTGAAAATAAATCAAATATTAGTTCAATCAAACCTAAACATTCCACCAAAGTAATTTCCTAAAAAGTCTATTTTAATTGTGATTTTAATTTATATTATATAGGACAATTCCAACTAATATTATAAATGCGAAAGTGAGTTTGTTGGTTTGTTTGTTTGTTTGTTTGTTTGTTACCTCTTCACGCTTTATCTACTGAACCAATCTTCCTGGAATTTCGCATACACATAGCTGGAAGTACGAAGAAGGACATAGGGTACTTACTTACCTTTCATCCCGGGAAAAAGCACTGTCTCCGTGGGAAATTCACGCTGGCGAAGCCGCGGGCGAAAGCTAGTTATGAAAAATGGACTTTACGTTCGATTAAGGCAAACTTTATGAGGAAACATGAGGTCTGGTTGATGAATAATGGCATAAACCACGGTACCTAGTCATTGAGTGTGTTTTATTCCAAGTAATGACACCAACAAGAGCATAGGAAGAAGACGAATAATTTTGTAATGTTGGTATTACTAAAGATTCTTGGCGTATGGCCGGTATACACTTTGATTAGTGATTAGTGCGAGTGGCTTGTTTAGTGTTAAGTGTTTAACAAAAAACATGTCAGGACAGTTTCTGTTTAGTGTTAAAGTGTATAGTGATTAGCGAAGTACATGGCTAAACACGCGTTCTATTTTTTCTGCGAGTAACTCCTTCCGCGCGTCCCGCATTCACCCCTCACTTGCTCTAAACACGAACTAAACACGTCTGGACGTAACTGTTAAGTGTTTAGTTTATATCAACAAAGTCAAAGTTTTTTAATGTAGGTACTAAACACCGCCTACCAAACAGTATAGGACATCACTAATTACTTAACACTCTTCACTCTACACGCTTAACACTAAACACTTGGCACTTGACTAATCAACGTGTATAATCAGCCATAATGTTACTTACCTATAAACGGAATGGTCGTACACTATACTAATTCTTAAAGGCTGGTCTATGCTGCGTTTTTTTACTATATGAGCTGGCTCTATGTGCACTCCTCTGATTACCTGAAAAAAAAAAGAAACATTTAGTAGGTAGTCTTTTTAGGGTTCTGTACCTCAAAAGGCATAAACGGAAACCTTATTTAAGATCACTTTGCTGTCCGTCTGCCTGTCAATATTTTTTTTTTGTTGAAATTAATATCGAATACTCCGATTCACTTTCATTTTTGGCTGAGAGAGACTCGGATTCAGTCTCTTTCAGCAGAAAAATAATCAAAATTATACGTCAACGCGATCAGGAGATATAACCGTAAATGTTGCGAATTGTCGCATATTATGCGATTTCAGACGGAACTCAAAACCTATGGGGTACTTCCCATTAACCTAAAATTATGAAATATGGCAAAAAGAAAGATCTTACAGTACACGGGAATAAATCTGAAAATTGTAAATATATTGTTGGAAGTAAAAAAAAAGTGTTACAAACTTATTTTTGCGCTTGATGTAGTATGAATCCTTAGGATCGAACTGCAAAGTTAAGTTTGTTTTTGAAACTAGTTTGTCTTTTAGTTAGAGCTATAATGTGAGATGCTTTGCGTGTACGGAACCGGTTGTACAGTTAATTATGAATATTAAATCTTGACATGTGTATATTATTATTATTTGATAATTATTATCTAAAATTTGCATGCTAATTATATTATGGTTAAATAGGTATAAGGACACTATCTGTAACAGCTTTTGTAACCCTATTTACTGCAAACAAATGATTTGATTGATTGATGGAACCCTCAGTGCGCGAGTTTGACTCGCACTTGACCGGTTTTTATTAGTAGGATATTAGTATTAAAGAGCGAGGTTAGATCTTACAATTATAATGTAATCAGCCGTAACGACGACCCATCAAGACTTACGACGTAACTGACATTGCTTAACCTGTAACAGTTATATAATCTGTGGCAAGGACTTTGCGTCTGTCCATTTATCTCAATTATATATATGACCCTTTTATTGTGGAGGCAAGTGGTGCTTTACGATAAAGATGAGCAAACATACACACATTGTTACTAAACTCCATTTATTATTAACTAGCTGTTACCCGCGGCTTCGCCCGCGGCAAAAAAGGATACATCATTATCCCGCCCTTGTGAAACTGTTGCTTGAGCGCGAGTTAGCACTTTATTCATGATGGAGCGAGTTGAAAAATAGGTAAAATAGCAAATAAGCAAAAATTACATATTCATAGACAAATACCGTTTATACACTCGCATATATATGTGTGCATAAAATTTAGTAAGGCTGCTTGCGTCCGTGTCCTGATTTTCAATCAAAATGGCGCCAAAATTTCATCGTTATCGACCGCGCATAGATAGATATATTGATAAAGATATAAAATAATAAAAAAACGTACCAACAGGTCATAAAAGGTAACCTGAACCTAATTTATTTTCTGCCCTCAAGTCTTTCCGGGCGGTAATAAAAAAAAAATAACCTGAACCTAACTTCTTTTCCGTTCTCAGTCTTTCCGGGTGGTCATAAAGAGTAACCTGAACCTAACTTATTTTCTGACTTCGAGTCTTTCCGGGCAGTAATAAAAAACCTGAACCTAACTTCGTTTCTGCCCTCAGAGTCTTTCCGGGCGGTCTTAAAAAAATAACCTAAACCTAACTACTAAGTACTATATGATCTCAGCTCTTCAATATACAAAGTCAAACACTAAAAAAATTTACAATTTCGGAAACATTGTTTATTTTTAGATCAACCGCGAATTGGACCAACTGCGAATTAAACCAACTGCGAATTGGACCTTTTTTGGAACAATCGCGCCTAAACCGTGTCAGTGATGTCTACAGCGAAGAGCTGGGCGGGGTGGGGTGCGATATTTGAAATGTGTACAGGGCGGTGAGTGACCGATATGTACGTTATGTTACGTTACTACTTACTAATCTGTGGCGCTACTGTTTTCGCTACACTATATGGTATACATAAACATTTATAAAAATATTACTTGAAAGAACATTCTTCGCGAAAAAATATTGAAAGAACTTGTCCGCGGTAAAGTGCTATCTCGTGGCAGGCCGTGAGAACTAAAGGTAAGTATTTAATTAAAGCGCCATCTAATGACAAATTAGATGTAATGGAAAAAATTTAGTGTACCTCATACGGCTATGTTGCGCGCCCCGCCTCTGCACGCAATGTACATCACAACCAACTCACTGATGTTTCTTCACACACATCCTAACTAATATTATAAATGCGAAAGTGAGTTTGTTTGTTTGTTACTTCTTCACGCTCTATCTTTTGAACCAATCTTCATGAAATTTTGTATGCACATAGTTAGAAGTACCTAGAAGGACATGGGGTACCTTTCATCCCGTTATAAAGCACTGTTCCCGTGGGAAGAGAAATTCACGCGGGCGAAAGCTAGTAATATATAGAAGTTTGAGCAGAGTGCCATTAGTCCGTGCACTCAGCAGTGATCCGCACACCTCGACGTATCCGGGCATACTGCCGGCCGGTGCAACGGCCCGTTTTATATGGAAGTAGTGGGGAGGCTGTCGTAACGCCACTTTGACGTAACGTTACTTTGACGTAACGTCATTTTGACATGACGTCTATTTTGTCAAATAATAGATGGCGTTACTATAATTGGTATCCCATGCCCACGGGAACCATTTTTTCCGGGATAAAAAGTAGCCTATGTGCTATTCCAGGTCATTATCTACCTCTGTACCAAATTTCATCGAAATCCGTCCAGTAGATTTTGCGTGATTGAGTAACAAACATCCTCACAAACTCACAAATTCACAAACTCACAAACTCACATCCAAACTTTCGCATTTATAATATTAGTATGGATTGTCCTATTATGTAAACAATCTTTACAGTACTTTTTGTTGAAAATAAATTAAATATTATTTCAAACCTAAACATTCTTAAGTAAAACCATTGAATTATATATTGAGTAAAACATTTATTAAAACACTTGACCGTCACTGGAAGCTTTAATATAGAGAGTAGCGTGACTGACTTCCGTCGAATCATGTCAGTTTTCGTACTTTTATCCGCCTCGTTTCCGGTTCTAGTGGCGCCACCTGGTGGTCGCGCGCCGTTTTATTTCTTAGTGGGGGCGCGCCATTTTGAATCATTGGCGTTTTAGATTCCGTCGAAGCAACACGTCTTCAGCAACGCTGTTCTGGGACTATTTAAAAATAAGTATAACGGTTATCAATTTCAAATTTGAAAATCAGTGTGAGTGTGAATTGTGTAACAAGACAGTAAGTACACATTAATATTCAATCAAATAAATAAATTTTGCGTATGAATATATATTTTAACGGTACTTTCTTTAAAATTCACGCTTAAACAAGTGTTTTTAAAAGGCTTGTACTTTACACATACATTTATTATTCGATCAAATAAATAGATTACTGCGTGAAATCATATTTTTTAACGATTTTTCGTTCGGATTCACGCGTTTTTATCAAAATTATCGAGATTTGAACAGGTTTTTGAACACTCGAGCAAATTAATAAAATTTTTGCGTGTTATCATATTTTTTAACGATTATTCGTTCGGATTACACGCATTTAGAAAAATTTTTCAGTTTTTCGTACAGATTAAAATTTTAAGATAGTTGAAATCTAATAGATTCCTAATTACAGCAATGGATAATCGTGAAGTCGAACGAGACATCACGAAACAGACTGCGGGGCCCAGTCGACCTCGCAAGCGAGCTCGCAGCAACAGCAGCGGCAGCGGGACAAGCAGCAGCAGCTCATCGAGCTCCTCGTCCAACAACAAACGAAGTAGGCGATCCCGCCGCCGGAGGAAGACAAGTAAGCGTACTTACAAATCTGATACTATAGATAAAATCTTTCAAGAAATGAATGAACTGCGTAAACATATTATGACAAATAATACAGACTTTGCCCATGACCATGTATCCATTGCCTCTGGGGTAAGTGGCGACCTTTATGGGGAAGGTGATCAAAATTTAGATCAGCCTCAAGTTGTTGATAAAGATTTCACGTTCGATATAGAAACCAAACTTAAGGAACCTGCTATTCCTAAGACCCCAGATGATTTTTTAAACATGCTTACAAATGTTCAGAGATTGGGAAGTACCTCATGGTCAGAAGTTCGTTATGCTGAAACACAAAAAGGGTTTTGTAGAATTAGAAATTAACGAAGAGGTTAAGGCATATGATCACTTAAAACACCTAGCTCATTCTGAAAAAGCGTACGCAGCAATGACTTACTTGTGTACTTAAACAAAAGGAAGCATTGCAAGAAAGTATCCGCAATCTTCTCTCTTGGGCCAAAAATACAGAATTACCCTGGATGATTTAACCGGGAAAGTTGATGAGCTATTCCAAAAAGGAGAGTTTCACAAAATCTCTTCCGATCTACTACAACTTGTCTGCGGTCATAGAGCCGAGAGCATAGAAATGCGTCGGGAATCCATTACATGTCAAGTTAAGGATCCGTTACTCAAGGCATCATTGAATAGAATTCCCCCTTCATGCAACAATATATTCAGTGCGGAGCTCTTTACCTCAGCACTAGAAAAAGCCGGTGGCGTCAGAAAATCTTTCTGGCCTCCAAAAACGGAGAACCATGCTCATGCAAGGTCAACCACTCCCAATAACCGCGGCCGCTCCTCGCGGGGGCAAGGCACGCGTAAACTAGCGGTTCCATCGCGTGGAATTATATTCCCATGCAATTATATTGCACCAGGCTGCAGCACGCACATGCATGCTTGCAATAACCCACCCTCGCGGGGTGGATATCAAAATAGCAACTACCCCTCTAGAAGCCAGTACTCAAATGGCGACTGTGATCATCATTATCACAATAATAACAAGAGAGGGACATTTCATCACCGAGGCTCGCGGCCGGGACGTGATAATCGCCAAGGGCGTAAGGAGACATCTGGATCCTCCAGAGGAAACCAGAAGAAATATAAACAATGACTCGAAACGGTTCGAGGCAGGTCAGTTAGTGCATTACCAGTCACATTGGAGGGAAATGGGTGCACCAGAAATCATTCTAAAACTAATTCGGGGTTATCGCATACCATTCTTTCGAAAACCACCGCTCATTCACCCAAATGTGTCCGAGAGCGCGCTTCAAACTCCAATATCAAAAGAAATGTCCGCAACCATACGAGAAATGAAAACTCAGGGCGTTCTGGAAGTGGCTCAGCCGACGGCCAGCTTCATATCCCCCATGTTCCTACGACCAAAACAGGATGGATCAGCACGTCCAGTTTTCAACCTAAAAGCACTCAACGGCCATGTCCTCACAGAACCATTTCACTTGATAAACATGCATCGCGTCCCAGACTTCCTACAAGCCGGGGATTGGATGTGCAAAATCGACTTATCTCAAGCGTATTTCCACGTGACGATAGCAAAGTCTCACAGGCGCTTTCTACGCCTTATATACAATCGGGAATTACTGGAAATGACATGCCTTCCTTTGGCCTCAGTACAGCCCCAAAGACCTTTTCCATCCTAACCAACTGGATAGCCCAAACGCTACGAAAGCAATGGAATGTGAGAATCCTTGTGTACTTAGACAATTTCATAATTGTTCACCAAAATCCACTCACCTTGCGTCGTCACGTAGCAATTACTGTACGAATGCTACAAAAGTTAGGTTGGAAAATAAATTTCCAAAAATCCGTACTCGATCCACAAAAACAAATAACATATCTGGGTATAGTATGGGACCCGTGGAACAATCTAAAAGCTCTACCCGACGAAAAGATCGGTGCGATAGTAGACAAGGCAAGCCAGATGATAAAACAGACAGAAATAACGCTCAAGGACATTCAGAAATTAGTAGGTCTTCTGAACTTCGCCAGTTTCGTTGTTCCACGAGGTCGCCTCAACCATCGCCAATTAGTGCTTCTTATGAACTCACTACCGAAACTGGGAAAATGTCCTCTACCCCAGAATGTAATAAAAGAGCTAAACTGGTGGATCCAAAATTGTCATCAACCATCACTTCTACATTACCCACCAGCAGTCAATTTCTTGACCACAGATGCCTCAGACCACGCTTGGGGTGCTCAGCTAAACAACCTAGCCCTCTGGGGCACTTGGTCACAACAGGAACAATCATTGCACTGCAATCAAAAAGAGATGCTGGCAATACTACGCGCTCTTCAGAGCAAAGCTCATTTATTACAGAACAGCTCGATACTCATACAATGCGACAACAAAACCGCCGTTGCCCATCTAAAGAAAGAGGGGGGGACGAGGTCAAGGTCACTGTTGGAAATAACTTATCAAATTCTGAACCTATTAGATCAACACCAAATTCATTTCAACATTCATCACATACCAGGAAAATTCAACAATCACGCCGATCACTTGTCTCGTCTCCGCCTTCCACCGGAATGGCATCTCCTTCCGGCCGGTCTGGAAAAAGTGTTTGCGAAGTGGGGAACACCTATGATAGACCTCTTCGCGTCGGAAACAGCCCACGTGGTGCACAACTACGTAACACTGAACACGAGGGACTCGCAAGCCCTATTTCACGACGCGTTCAGCAGGCCATGGCATTATCCCCTCGCATGGGTGTTTCCACCACCCTTTCTAGTCCCCAAAGTCTTAATCCATCTGAATCAATCGACAGGAATATTTTTAATAGTAGTCCCTCGATGGGAGAGAGTGTTTTGGCGAGCAGACCTCAGAGCCCGGTCTCTCGCAGCCCCACTAACGCTGAAACACCTCCAGCAACACCTGGTCGACACGTCGACAGGTCTGCCACCGCCGAAAGTGGAGAATATAACTCTCGAGGTGTGGAAATGTGGGGGTGGTCCGAGGAGATAGAATCATGGAGCGCCGAACAACGGTCATTACTTAAAAATTCATGGCGTAAATCTACCCTAAGGACATATGAATCCGCATGGAAACGCTGGACCGCGTGGTGTAATAAATATAACATTAACGTGAAAAATCCGACAGGCTCTCAGCTTGCTCAGTATTTATCCGACTTATGTCTAATTGAGAATTTATCGTACAACACAATTCTCCTACACAAATCTGTTGTGTCTACGATATTCAATGCTGAATCATCGAGTAGTTTAAGCTCACATGTGCTCGTAAAACACATTTTAAAAGCGATTGCATTACGATATCCAAAACCTTCAAAGCCGCCAGTTTGGGACATTAGTAAACTCACAGAATTTTTGACCAACCGCGAAGTCGATATTAATAACCCATTCAAAACATCGCAACATACAGCGATCCTTTTACTTCTCTGTTCCGGCAGACGCATCCACGACTTAACCTTACTTCAAACAGACCCTGATCATTATGTGGAATCTGACGATAGCATTATATTTTGGCCCCAGTTTGGGTCAAAAACTGACAATAGCAACTATAGACAATCGGGTTGGAAACTATTATCAAATACTGACAATATAAATATAAATCCGGTTTTTTGGATAGGAAGAACTATAGAACTATTAAAAGAAAGAAGAACTGACTCAAAATCACAAAATTTATTTATTAATCTTCGAGGTACACCTAAACCTGCCTCGCGAACAGTCATAGCAGGCTGGATAAAGAGTTTATTTAAAGAATGCGGAATTCTAGCTACTCCAGGAAGCGTCCGCTCTGCAGTAGCGTCTAAAAGTTGGCTGGAAAATCAATCCCTTGACGAAATTCTTGCCAGAGGTAATTGGCGATCAGCCAACACATTTAAAAGATTTTATAGGAGAGAGGTTCTAAAACATAATGATTTAAGAACAACAAACCTATTCGAAACAATAGAGTAGTTGATATATATTATTTCCTAATTATATCTGATATTTTTGATTATCCACCAAAATAATTAGAAATGATTCAAAGAATGTTACATTTGTATTATGCCAATTGTTTGATGTATAACATAAATAAATGCTTATGTTTATGCTTATTATGTTTGATGCTTTCAAAATAAATAAATGTTGTGAATTACTATGTTTTTATTTTTAAATATCCCAAGTATATATACTATAAATAACTAATCACATTGGCGTATTATTTAAGAAATCAAACTTTTACTCTCCTTTCTAGTGGCGTCACCAGGCGATAACAAACAGGTCTCTATATTAAAGCTTCCAGTGACGGTCAAGTGTTTTAATAGCAGCGTTTTACCTGAAATAAAACGCATATTAAAATACTTACCTCACTGGAAGCTTTCGTTTAAACTTCTGCCTGGTGCATAAAAGCCAATGATTCAAAATGGCGCGCCCCCCACTAAGAAATAAAACGGCGCGCGACCACCAGGTGGCGCCACTAGAACCGGAAACGAGGCGGATAAAAGTACGAAAACTGACATGATTCGACGGAAGTCAGTCACGCTACTCTCTATATTAAAGCTTCCAGTGAGGTAAGTATTTTAATATGCGTTTTATTTCAGGTAAAACGCTGCTATTAACCATGAAAGTAATTTCCTAAAAAGTCTATTTTAATTTATATTGTTGTAAAATCATAAAAAGACATAGTAAGATTGTTTACATAATAGGACAATTATGAATAAATGGACTTTACGAGTATTATGTCTTGGTCGACGTATAATCAAGTAAATATTAACCAACTAGCATTGCTCGGGAATTTGTTCCCATGGGAATTTTGGGAAATCCTCTCTTAGTGCTCCCCTACACTCCCTAAGGAACCTACATGACAAATTTCAGCTTCCTACGCCCAGTAGTTTTGGCTGTGCGTTGCCTGACAGTCAGTAAAGGTAGAATTTTATATACCTACTAGCTTTCGCCCGCGGCTTCGCCCGCGTGAATTTCCCACGGGAACAGTGCTTTTTCCCGGGATGAAAGGTACCCTATGTCCTTCTCCGTACTTCCAGCTATGTGTATGCGAAATTTCAGAAAGATTGGTTCAGTAGATGAAGCGTGAAGAGGTAACAAACAAACAAACTTACTTTCGCATTTATAATATTAGTTAGGATATTGATATTGATTTAAATTTATTATAATACGACGCTATACCGCCGCATATATATCAAAGTAGAATAACATTATGCAACTAGCTTTTGCCCGCAACTTCGTCCGCGCGGAAATTAGCAAGAAAAATTGACGAATATCCAAATAGACGTGGTTAAAAAATGATAAACTTCATTCACGAGATGAAAAATTATGAAGCTGCTTGCAACATTTTGGTAGATTAAAAAAAAAAGTTAGCCGTCATGAGATGCCCGGTAGATGTAAAATATCTGAGCATCGTGGCACGACAGTGTCATGCATGACATTTGCCGTCACGGCATTCGAGTCGACTTTACTGCAAAGCAACGCCAATAGATGTTTTACATCAAAAATACAAAATAATCTACGATCACATAACAATTTTTATAGTTCTTATAAAAAAAATATTAAACTTTTTATAGAACCAATAAAGTTTTGAATGTATGAGTATTTTATTATGAAAATGTTACCAATTTTAGCCATTTTCTTTTTGTTTTATTCAATGACTTCACTGCGTAAGTTTTAATTTTATATTGGAATTCATTTTTTTTTTTTTTGTAAAATAGGGGACCGGACAAGGTATGAGAATAAAAATATGTAAGTTTATCATAGAATACATATAATTAAACATATTTTGCGACTTTTCAGCACGAGTTTATTCTCCTGAGCTAATTTATTAAAGTTCAAACTTTTTGGGAAAGTCCATTTTCTACGCGTGACGTCATATGAATGTACGTTAGTTAGGGGCGTTTTGGTATCGTCGAAACATCGCTTAAAAATGTGAATTGTTTTTTGCTATATCTTGGGAAATACTTTGGTTATTGATGTGATTCTTTTACGGATGATTGTGAGATATTTCAAAAGAAAAAAAGTTGTCCGGTCCCCTATTGGACGCAGAGACGTAACCACCGAATGTAGAAACATCAAATTTTGCAAAGATATTCTTTACATAGCTTAAGTGGGCACTAAGAAAGGAATTTTGGAAATTCTACCCCTAAGGGGGTGAAATTGTTAAATTCACGCTGGCGAAGCCGCGGGGATAAGCTAGTATAAGATAATATCATCATTATTACAACCGAAAAATATCCACTGCTGGATAAAGGTCTCCCCCAAGATAAGATAATATACATGGCAATAATGAAAAATACATATACTCCGTTTTTTCCTTCTTCTTCTCTCAGCCGAAAGACGTCCACTGTTGGACAAAGGCCTCCCCCAAGGATTTTATCCATGGAGGGTTTTGCCGTAATCGCCACGCTTGGCAGGCGGCTACTTGTTCCTATTATGTAAACAATCTTACCATGTCTTTTTATGATTTTACAACAATATAAATTAAAATTACTTTCGTGGTTAATAAATGTTTTACTTTAGAATTTTTAGGTTTGAGCTAATATTTGATTTATTTTTTAACAAAGTCAACAAAAAGTACTGTGAAGTTTGTTTACATAATAGGAGAAGTAAGAATAAACGGAGTTTAGACTACTATATTACCCGAGATAACATAGGGATCTGAGGATAAAACATAATGTAGTCTGTCAAGGCGTTTAGGAACATACATGAACCCTAAAACCATACTCTCTCTTTTTTTGGCCAATTATGTGAGAATTACTTACAACCTTTATCCAAAGCAAGCTCTAGTAGATAAGAAGCATTTTCTCCAAAGACGTCCACTTACATGAATGTGTAAAGAGTAAATAATTTTAATTTTATAAACAATAAAACATTTTTCGCCTTCACAGCTGTTAATTCAACTGTTAGTAAAAGAAAATTACAATCTTCAAGACTTATGTATCAGCCTAAACATAGGTCAACCAAGAAACACGTCCAGGCAAGAAGGCAAGTACGCCCAAAAATAAAAGTAATAAAAAGGAGAAGAATTCAAAAAAATACCCCAAAAACAAAAGAAATGAAGAGGAAAGAAATACCAATAACTACGAAAAAAACAAAAGAAATACCAATAACTATGAAAAAAATAAAAGAAATAAAAAAGAAACAAATAAAAAAAACTATGACAAAAAGAAAAGCAATAAAAAAGAAACAAATACCAATAACTGCGACAAAAACAAAAGAAATACAAACAAATACAACAAAAACAAAAGAAACAAAAAAGATAGAAATACAAAGAAGAACAATAAAGGAAGAACTCTTTAGTAAAAAAGAGGCTCTGCGAATTGACAATACAACTGAGAAATTGGATGTAAAAAAAATGTTTCCAAAATTATGGCCGTTTCTATTAGGAATAGACAACAACAAAACAAGAAAAAATTTAGATGACTTCAGTATGAAAAGGAAGCAGACGCACTTCAAAATTCCAGGAGTAACATTCAGTTATGATTCTCCAGTTCCAGTTATTACATCACAACCTCCCACCGCTTATGGTTACAAAGATGAAGATGTAAACGATGTTAGGACAATTAAAAATGATGACAAAGCTATTAAAAATGATGACAAGGTTATTAAAAATGATGAAGTAGCTATTAAAAATGCTGACAACGCTACCGAAAATGATAACAGCGATAATGGTTTTAAAAATCCAGAGTTTGATGAAATGCAAGTTATGATATCAAACATTTTTACCAGGCAAAAGCAATTGGTGTCTAAATTAAAAAATCACCTGCGTGCTGACTATGTGTTAAGGGACGCTAATAAAGATTTTGACAAATTATTGGATAGTCTAGAAAAAAAGGAGAAAACTCCAACTACTACAATTAAGGTTGACTTTGAAATTACAAAAAAACCACCAAGAATGATTCCGATTGTCAGAACAGTAATACACGAGAGTGATATCAAAGAAATACTTAAAAGGGACCCTTATATACAAAGAATATTGTCATTGAACAAGAGGAGAAGGGCTCGATATGAAAAAGAGTATGGAAAAATAGAAGAATTTTTTTAAACAAACAACACAAGTTCTTATAATATTTATTTCCTTTCTAAAGTCATTCGCTACCATCGGAATTTTGGAATATATAAATAAATATTTGAGTTTACACAAAATCAATTTAGACCTTGATAGTATTATTAGTTTAAATTAAAGAATGGCTTATATTATTAGGGTTGCTTCTATTCAGTAAAAGAGTTTTTGGAAAGAGACAATATATGAAAATAATGAGCGATTTTTCTGACAGCTAAATTAAGAAAAAAAATCAGTATAAAAAAGTCTCAACAGATGGCGTTTTATTGAAAGCCGAGTCGTAATAATGGATGTACATTATCATAGAGCTAGGTACGTCCATGGAAGTAATAAGTTGTACAAAGTACTTATTACTTCCATGGGTACGTCCTGTTGGAAATAATTATAGCTATGGTCCTTGTATGTATTTCTTTATTTTTACTTTATTATTTACACGCAATGATATTTTAAATTTATAATTTTGAATGTGACAGTTAATTATATTTTTGTAAAGACTCTTTTAATATAATTGACAAAATAACTTTACAAAGGTGATAAAATTATTTGCATGCTATTTTAGAAGCAGAATATGTGTTAGCACCTACTTATCTACTGTAACACCTTTTACTAAAATGTTTTGTGGCACAAAGTGACTAAATTTGTATAAATATCACAAATATACTACATAAAATATGAAAGCAAATAAACATACATATATAAATATAATAAACGTCTAATAATAATTAATAATTGACGTATATTATGATGTCAATCAATATTTGTTTCACAATGTTATCGTAGTTCGCATGCTTTGTTATACAAAGTATATCTGTATTAATAGGTACTTGTATAATAACAATGGCAAAAGATCATTGCTAAGCTAAAGGGCTAAGTTCACTTAGTATCGTGCAGCCACGCCCTTTAGTGGCAACAAGAAATAACTTTGTATTCAAAATATCAGTCAAGCAAACCCGCACGCCAATTTCTTCAATAATAAAAATATATAAAAAAGAGTTTTTAATTAGAAGCTTTTATTTAACTTGCAATGTATGTAAGTATGTTCGTTCGGGTGGAATCTTAGAACTCAATTTTGAAGTAGATATTTTCAACCGATTGAGCTGAAATTTTGTACACACGTTTAGTTTGGATGACAATGCATGATATGGTATGGGACGTCATTCTAAATCCATTATGGCGGACAACCCAAGATGGCGGAATAGTTATTTGAAATGCATTTCTACAATATGGGTATCAAATAAAAGGGTTTGTTGAGAATAACAATTAAAGCTTTTTTATGTAAGTTTTTTTACTATTAATTTATTTATTACTATGAAACAGTTTCAGACGTACAAGTTGTCACAAGCAAGTACCAACATATCTTGCTTTTCGTTCGACGCACTATATTCTATCATAGACGGATGTTACACGCTCAATTTGGTATCAGTCTGGTCCATCAGTCTTACTAATATTGATGCCAGACTGAGCGTCTAACCCACTGACTGATGCCCCAGACTGACGGATTTTTAAATATTTTAATAATTTTCATCAGTCTGGTAATACTGATGCCAGACTGATGGTGTAAACATTTCTTCAGTCTGGTAAGCTTCAGTCAAAACCATTTCCATTAGATATTCAAAACAACCATTTTAACATTGAAAATGTTTTTTCGTTCGCTCCAGTAGCTGCGTCCCATTTTCGCTGTAAGTGCGACTCGCCCGTGATACCCTGAGGTTTAGGGCCACAAGGACGTATGAGGGCTCAAAAGACGCGGAATTTGAAGGGCTTTAAGAAGATGTAAAAAGTATTTTAGAAATGTCAAAAACTTTTTTGGAAATCGAAATAAACCGACATTTTTCGACCGGAAAATTGTGTTTTCTCAAAAAATTCCCGAAAACGGGGCCGAATTTCAAAAATAAAAAAAGCACCTCGGTATTGAACCGTGGAACATTTTAGGTTATTACACTTTTTTTGAATAAATTGGTTGCATATTTGTGAGAAATAGGGGACCAGCCAAGGAGAATTGTTAAAAATATGTAATTTTATGATAGAATACATATCATTAAACACATTTTGCAACTTTTCAGCACGAGTTTATTCTCCTCTAATAGAGTTCAAACTTTTTGGGAAAGTCCATTTTCTACGCGTGACGTCATATGAATGCACGTTTAGTTAGGGGCGTTTTGGTATCGTCCAAACATCGCTTTAAAATGTGAATTGTTTTTTGCTATATCTTGGGAAATACTTTGGTTATTGATGTAATTATTTTAAGGATGATTCTATTATTGTGAGATATTTCAAAGGAGCATCAAAAAAAAAGTTGTCCGGTCCCCTATTGTACGGTAATGGGAAATAAAAATATATTACAAACCTGTTTTTTTTTTTTATAATCTATAATAGGTAGATTAATTTTCAATGCTCTTTCAAGTCATGTAGAGCACGAGATATGTGAATTTTTCATCCAGTAATAATTTACGTAGTCATCATCTTTTCCAGAATCCCTCTCTTTTCAGTAGCCACGATAAAACCCAAAGATTTAACCCATTGTTTGTCGATGTGTCAAAACCCATCGATGTGTCAAATTGAAATGACAGTATTGTACCATTGACAAGACTATACTCGCCAGTAGCGTCAGCTAGTGAACCTAAATACGATAACCCTAATGAGGGATTTTTTCTGACAGCTAATTAAGAAAAAAAAATAGTATTAAAAAGTCTCAACAGATAGCGTTTTATGAAAGCCGAGTCGTAATAATGGCTGAACCTATATGGTGCGTTTTTCCTGTCAACCAGAGGCATAAAAAAAATCACCTAACAGTTTGACAGTTGCACAAATCACAATATTGATACTTTTTAGATGATTTTTTACTAAGTTTTATTTTTTTAAAAACCCAATACAGTGAATTTTTGCTTTTTGTATGGAACTTTTTCTCTCGCCTTTACTTAAGTCATCTATGAAGTCATATGGAACTTTTTTTTTTTTAATTTGTATCTCGGAAAATCCCTCATTGAGGAAAAAACAAAAGAATTCCAAATTGCAACAGTTCTTAATTAACCAATCCAAAAAAGCAAGGAAACGCAGCCAACACGTCAATTATGCAGCGCAATGTCAATTTAGCATGGGAACCGATTTTTTATCAGTAATTTTAATTCGTTTTCGCGTTGTTAAAGGAAATAGAGCAATTTAGGAAGTTTTTATACTCTCACTGACGTGAGGCCATTGAGCAAAATATTGTACGACTGTGCGCGTGATAACAGTGTACTTTATGTATGAATGTTTATGTGCGTGTCTATTTGAGAGTTCTATATGTATGAAGGATGTTCTAATGAAACTAGTGAATGCAGTTCACGAAAGTCCGGGTATATTGTTCAAAAACACAGGGAAGAAATACAACTCACAACATTTACGTGACCATTTAAGTTACACAAAAATGCGATTAGCATGCCTATATCTATTGACGCGACGGGGAACAGGGACTGGATACCGATATTTTCAAAATACCGATATTTTGAGGAAAATATCGATAACGGAATCGATAACTGACGAAAATACCAATATTTGTATCGCTATTATGGTGAACTGGTATAAAAGTATCGATAATTTTATCGATACCTAGTACTGATACCTAGGCTGCAAGGCGACGTTGCTAGATCGTGCACGTCACGTGTACCGCGGCCACCGCCGGCTGGCGCCGAGCGCAGGACGGCACGGTGTGGCAACAGCGCACGCAAGCGCGTCGCTCGCATGAGCATTCATTTATTTGATGTTTTGTTGTGGTTCTCACGCGACCACCTACTTTTGTATGTTGTGAAAAAATTGTGCAAAATAAATAAGACTACTTTAATACGAGTATAAGAATAAATGACAAGTGTGAATTAGAAATAGAGGGTAATAATACTGACAAAGGATATAAAATTAATTTTAATGAATATGCAAAGAGAATTTCATATAGCTTTTGCCCGCGGCTTCGCCCGCGTGAATTTCACACGGGAATAGTGCTTTTCTCGGGATGTAAGGTACACTATGTCCTTCTCCGTACTTCTAACTATGAGTATGCGCAGAGATAGACAAATTTTTAATCGGATATTTTTACTCCGAATAATTATACGAATAAAATTTTATCCGTGGAAATTCATCCGCAGATAATTTATACACGAATAAATCATCCGCGGATAAATTGGCCACAAATAAATTATCCGTGATATTATCCGTCATTTGAATCCATACTAATATTATAAATGCGAAAGTTTGGATGTGAGTTTGTGAGTCTGTGAGTTTGTGAAGATGTTTGTTACTCAATCACGCAAAATATACTGGACGGATTTCGATTTTTGGTATACGGGTAGAAAAATACCGGGAATAGCAGATAGGGTACTTTATATCCCGAAATTCCCAAGGAAGCGAAGCCCCGGGGCGTGGATAGTAACGAATAAATTACGACATCATTTTCATACAATCATTTTAGGTAAGTAATGCTTGTTTGTTTTTGATGTAAAACATCTGTCGTCTCGCTTCTGACAATCTATAGGAGTGATTTTGTAGTGTTAAACTTAAACTTAGGGAAGCGCCCTCCGTTTGATTAGACCAAAACGGTCGCTCAAATGGCAAATGTTTTACATCACGATGTGGATAACAAAAACCGGCGCTTCCATAAGATCAATTTTGACACTACGAAATCACTCCTACAGATTGTCAAAGCGAGAGGACAGGTGTTTTACATCAACAAATGACCAAGCCTTATTTAACCAAAACGATTGTATGAAAATGATGACGTAATTTATTCGTTATTCAAATGACGGATAATATCACGGATAATTTAATCGTGGCCAATTTACCCGCGGATGAATTTTCACGAATAAAAATTTATTCGGATAATTGCTGTAATAAAAATTTCTTCGAATAATGCCCATCTCTGAGTATGCGTAATTTCAGGAAGATTGGTTTAGTAGATAAAGCGTGTAACAAACAAACAAATATATAAACAAACTCAATTTCGCATTTATAATATGGGTACTAATTAAACAGGCTTCTTTTTACACGACTGACCAAAAAAGGAGTGTTATGTTTTCAGGGTTCATGTATGTATGTATGTAAGTTTCTTTATTCCACCATAAGTCCTGAACGGCTTAACAGATTTTGATGTGAGATGTATTTTTAGATTCCTTGCATTCTTCCGAGTGACATAGGCTATATGACGTCAACATAAAAACAAAATGGCGGATTATATATGCGATAAATAGCAGACCAAAAAATAAAATTTGATCAATCTTATCAAGTGGGGTATCAAATTGAAGGGCTTTAAAAGGCGATTTCAAAAATGTATATAACTTATATGTTTGTATGTACTTATTGAGCAAAAACTCGTCAGTCGTGTTTTTTATTTTTAATAATTGGCTTGTTAATAGCATTATTCACCTCTAAATATATAAATTGCTTTCTAAATTACTAAGTCAGCCACAATTGACGACCATCTGAATAAATCTATCTTAGCCACTAGTTATCTTCCAGTAAACCACTCTAATAATAACTCAGCACGGTGATTATTTTTTAGCATCTAAATTTTTAACATGCATTCAAGCAATAAACTTCTATATTATTGATATATGGCAACAAATAGTAATTCCATTAGCTTCTAATTTTATAACTCATATACATGAATCGAATGGTACTATACGTTACTGTTTCTACATCACCCAGTTGGTTGACTGGTAGAGAAGGCCCTAGGCTTTAAGTTCGCCTTTTACTTTTTTGTAATAAAGTTAAAAATAAATAAATGAAAATAAACGGCCCTCTCTGATTGATGCAAATGGCCGGTCGCTGTCATCTGGCGCACTCGCACTGAATCGTGCGGTGGCCATTTTCACGATAAAAGAATATCAATAAGAACATATAATAAAACAGTTAACATATTTTGTCTGTACATTTATTATTTTTGACTGAAATGGAAAGAGGGACACATAAAAAGAATAATAGAAAGGAATTTTTTTTTTTTGGAATTTCTTGTTAGTCTGTCTGACTGTCTGTAGTACGCGTTTCACGCAAAATCTACAGGACGGATATGAATGAAACTTTTTTGTTGTATAGCTATTAAGCCTGGGCAACATATAGGCACCTGTTGAAGAACCTTAACAGAACAGCTAAACTATAAGAAATATGGAAATGGTACCTTTGCAAAAGTTTATCAATCTGACGAGCATTTTCTGTTGACTTATAAAAATCGAAGATCAGGATCATCTGATGAAGATTTCCAAGAGACCAGCTACTCTATAAAATAAAGGGAAATGGGACCTTAGCAAAAGTCGTTCAATCCGATGAGCATTTTCTACTGACGTATAAATAGACAGGACACGGGATAGGACAAAGAGGGACTCGGGGTGGGAGTGGCGGTACACGGGAAATTGTAGATAACGAGCAGATGAACATCGTTTATTGAAAGAAATATCACTTTTGATTCATTTTATCACCGCGACTGTACTACGAGTACCTAATATATTTCCGCCGGACACTGGATAACCAAATGGATGAAATTTTGAGTACTGGAGTTAAGATTACTACAGTTTGGAACACAAAAAGATTTTTCATCTAAGCGAAACTCACGCGGGCGATGCCGCGGGCAACTGCTAGTATGATCTATTATTTCACACGCTGAGATAATAATATTTGATGTTGTAAATTGAAGTTTCAATTTGATTATTTTGAGGAGCTAGTTTTGAAGCTGTAAAATGTAAAATGGTGATAAGTTGTAAAATCTGTGGCTAAATTAGTAAATTACGTGGCAATTTACAAATTAGAAAGACAAGTTAAAATAACCGTTGATCTTTAATTGACGCTTACTTTAAAATATTAAATGGGCGTTGTAAAAAAGACGAATAAAGATATATAGATATAGAGGCTAAAGCATTTCCCCGTTGCTTAGTTATAAAAAGAGAAGGTTGATCACGGGGCCAAATAAAAATTCTGTGGCTGGACTTATTATTTCTCTTATAATATTAGTTAGGATTAGGATTAAATCATTTGGATGAAGATAAAAGAGAAGAAATTGAGTCGTTAATTCATGAATATACATCAGTTTTTGCTAAAAATAAATATGATATAGGAACTGTGATCAGACACGAAGCTAGAATAGATTTATTGGTAGACAGATATTGCAGTAAAAGAACTTACAGATGAATGGTAGAAGCTAAAAAATAAATAGAACAACAAATAGCAAAACTATTAGATAAAGTTGATAGAAGAATTTTATAGTCCATTTGCAGCACCTGTAACTAGGGCATTTAAAAAGGACAACAGAAAGTCGAGATTGTGTATAGATTTCAGAGATTTAAATAAAATAGTAGTACCGCAAGCTCAACCTTTTCCATTGAATAATGATGTAATGGCTTAAACCAGGAATTGTAATTTTTTTCAACGTTGGACATAAATTCTGCATTTTGGTCTATACCCTTGAGAATAGAAGATAGGAAAAAGACAGGATTCGTTACAAAGGAAGGACATTTTCAATGGAAGTGACTGCCATTCATTTGGATAAAAAACTTCTCCAGAAAATTTTCAAACAATTTTGATTAATATATTAAGAGAGTTAAGCGCCGGACGTTTAGGGTGTCATGCTGCCCTAAACAATATTATCCACCGCGCTCTTGCCACCATTAACGTGCCGGCTATTTTAGAACCTAATGGGTTGGCGCGGGATGATGGCAAGAGACCGGATGGTATGACTTTGGTGCCTTGGAGGTTGGGGCGGCCGCTTGTGTGGGACGCTACCTGCGTTGACACACTGGCGCCATCTCATCTCCAGGCCACCAAATCCAAGGCCGGTGCAGCAGCAACGGAAGCAGAGAGCCTCAAAAGGCGCAAATATGTGGTTATTGGCAATAACTACATTTTTGAGCCTTTTGGGGTGGAAACGTTGGGTCCATGGGGTCCATCAGCTCACCAGCTTTTTATTTTTATTTCAAAAAGGCTGGTCGAGGTATCCCGTGACCAACGGGCTGGCAGCTTCTTTGGCCAAAGGCTAAGCATTGCCATACAACTTGGCAATGCAGCCAGCCTTTGGGCACGTTGCCGCGGGCTACGCTCTTGAGGGGCTTTACAACTTGTAATTATATTTTTTTTTTGTATTCTTTAGTTTGTAATTTTAGTAGGTATTTTAATTTAGCTTGTATTTTAGTTTTTAATTTATTATAATAACATAGAATAAATCATAGAGAGTTTAAATTAACGGATTTTGCAGTAGGATTACATAGATGATATATATATTTTTTTTTCTAAAACATTTGATGAACATATTGATCATTTGAATCAATTATTAGAAGCTATCAGAAAAGAACGATTTAGATTAAAATTTACAAAATGGACCTTTGGATCAGATTCAGTAAAATATTTAGAACATAATATATTTCAAAATAATAGCGTTAGACCATTAAAAGATAATTTGGTTTCCATAAATAACTTTTCTGTTCTGAAAACTCAACAAATGTGAAAGAAAGAAAAAGAAAGAAAGAAAAATTGTTTATTTGGTATAGTACAATATTACAAACGGAATCACAATAGCGTATAAGTACTTATATTTAATTGTACATGAACCAAATTGGTCCCCACTCAGCATATGTCGTGGTGTTACCCAACGACGCTGGTCTTCCGTGGGTACCATAGGTATGTTAAAATAAAATTAATACAGAATAAAAAATAAAATAAAATAACAAAACAAAATGACCATTATCGTTTTGTGCTACATTAAGCGTTTATATTTTACAAAATGTATACAGAACTTTTTTTTTTTAAAGTAGGCTGCTATTATTTTAACTTTTGAATATTTAAAAGGTATCTTTTCAGTTTTACTTTAAAGTTTTTAACAGATAAGGAATCTTTAATGGGTGGTGGTATATTATTCCAACAACTTGTTGCAGCGTATTTAAAACTACCTCGAAAGGCTGCAGTTTTATGCCTAGGAAATAATAAGTGGTTATGTAATCGGGCTCGACGGGTAAAAACTAATTTGTCATAGAGATAAGATGGTGTTTTAGTTTTTATAATGCCGAAGAGTAGTGAAGCAAAATGTAGTGTACGACGGGATTCCATATTAAGCAGATCATTATTATTCAAATATGGTGTTATGCGTGCTCTACGGGGTATTGGGAAGCAGTACCTCACACACGAGTTCTGTACTCGTTGAATCAGTTTCTTTGTGCGAGCTAATAAGCAGTTTCCTATAACAACATCTGCATAGTTCAGCTTAGCTAAAATAAGAGCCTCACAAAGATAGACGCGTGTTTCTACATTCAGGTATTCACGTATCTGATACAACACCTTTAAGCGGTAATAACAAGTCCTAACAGTTTCAAGTACGTGTTTCTCAAATTGTAGATTACTGTCCATAATAACGCCGAGATTTCTAGCTTCAGTGACTTCTTGGATTTGAATGTCTTTCAACTTAATACTCGGTGTGCAATTTTTTATATTAGAAATTTGTGTTTTAGTGCCCAGTACCAGAAATTGAGATTTTTTTGGATTTAAAACTAGTCCATTAACATCCGACCATTCCGCCACTCGAGCCAGATCCCCATTCATGTCATTAACAGCATTATCAGTGTCATGAGATTTAAAAGTTCTGTAAACTTGAAGATCATCTGCGTAAAGATGGTATTCGCAGTTAGTAATATTTTTAGGCAAATCTGCTGTGTATAATATAAATAAAATTGGCCCCAATATAGACCCCTGTGGTACGCCTTTGTTTACAGGAAGATTATTTGAAATTAATTTAGTACCGTTACTGCATGTGATTTCCACTCTCTGATGACGATCAGTCAGATAACTGGAGAACCATTTAATTGTAGGTCCATCAAAACCATAGTATGCAAGCTTCGCCATGAGTATAGTTGAATTGATGGTATCAAAGGCGCGCGAATAGTCTAATAACACAAGGATCGCACCCTCGCCCACATCTCTCCCAGCCAAAACATCATCGACCACATCCAAGAGAGCTGTAGCTGTACCTCTACCAGCACGGAAACCAGACTGCTTAGACGGAAGGATATTATTCGTCGATAAATATTCTACCAGTTGCTTGCAAACAATTTTCTCCAGTATCTTGGACATGAAAGGCAAAATACTAACAGCTCTAAGGTCGTTATATTCTTTTGGATTACCAACTTTTGGGAGCGGACGAACTACGGCATTTTTCCATAGATCTGGAACTACCCCACTTTTAATGGACATATTTACAAGTGTCGTAATAAAAGATAATGTACGCGGCAGAGTTAGCATAATCATGTCAAGTGATATACCGTCAACACCTTGGGCATTAGATTTGATTTGTTTAATAACTTCCAATACAATTACCTCATCTACTGACTTCAAACTAAACACAGAAGGACCGAATCTATTAAACCAAAAGAATGATAATTGCTCTATATCTACTGCCGATTGACCAGGTAAATGAAGAAAATGACTATTAATATGATCCGGATCACAAATATTATAGGGTAAATCTGTCTCCTGCTTATTAAAATCAATATTTTGCTTTATGTTTTTCCAGAGTGTACGCGGGTCTTGTAAGTTCTTATCTATTTTATAACGAAAGTAAGCTGTTTTTTCACAATGTAATGCTAAGTTGACCATCTTTTTTAATTCTTTATAGGATTCTATATCCTGAACCAGCTTTGTTTTTCGACTATTCTTATGTGCCTCATCTCTTAGCCGCATCATAACTTTTATTGTTGGCGTTATCCAGGGTAAACTCTGTTCTTTGACATAAGATATTTTAACAGGAGCATGACGATCAAAAAGTGCAGTTATTTCCTCATTAAACGCAGCAAGAGATTCATTTACATTGTGACATAACAAATTCTCCCACATAATGGAATTTACATCTCTATTAAAATCATCAATATTAATGTCTTTCAAAGGTCTGTATGTTATGAAACGAGGCTTGGGTTTAGGTTTTTTTATGTTTAATTCAAAGGAGATAAATGCATGATGACTTAAATCTTCAACATAATCCACTACAAGATTTATAACTTTTGTACTACTGCAAACTACGTCCAATAATTTAGCCGAGTGGTGGGTAAAATGTGTAGCTTCCTGAACATATTGCTGGAGACCCATACAATTAATAAAACTTAGCAATTTCTTAGAATTGCTTTCACTGGGAACTAATAGATCTATATTAAAATCACCAACCAAAACCACGTGATCATATTTTGAGAAACAACATACTGATTCAGTCATTGCGTCTATAAATGTATCGACATTCATCCATTGCGGGCGATACGCAGTGCCAACAACGAGTCTGTAGCCGCCATGTTTTATACTAATCCACATCTGCTCAACGTGCTCACAATGGGGATGTTCAAGGACTCGCACAGTTATTCCACGCCGTATGTAGAAACCGACCCCACCGCCGCGTCCTCGCGGTGCATACAGAGAGCGCGGCGCATGACGCAGTCTGAAACCGGGTACCTTGGGTGCACGCGCATCTTCATCCTCGTAAAGCCACGTCTCGTTTATAGCTAATAGATCAACCGCATGACGCTCCACAGCGACTACAAACTCATCATGGCGTCGGCGATTGCCAAGCGAGCCAGGATTCAGAAAGCCTATGGTAAGATTCACTGGTTTAATAAATCTTATTACGAAGCTATAAGATATCTCAATATAAGTAGAATTATTTAAATAAAATGTCAATATTGTTAAGTGGCGCCAATTAAGTCTAAATATATCTGAACTAACAAATCTATTTGTCAAAACTTCGCTATGCAACAAGTCATTGGAACAGTATTTGTACGAAAAATAATAATTACTTAACAAAATTACACAACAAAAAATAATATAGTAAATACAGTACCAGATATATGTAAATGTAGTTTTTAATGTTATTGCAATGTTTGTTGTTCTCGACACTAAAACACAAAACCCACCATCCTTCCCCCTATAGTCACACCTCAGAAAATAATCCCTTAACCATTCGCACTTCACCTCTAGCCACATACATACAGTAATGCAAATATTCTTATATCGACAGTTTGCAAACAGGAAATAATTAAATTTGAATAAAAAATAACATACTAAAGAATTTAAACTCCCTATTGCATCACTGACTTTACAAAGGTAAACTATATAAAATTGTAATGTAAAAAAACAGTACATATAAATTCTCAAACTAGTTATAAAAATTAAACTTAGCGTGTTCAAAATATAACAAAAAATATTTAAGTATTTAATAAAATTAAATGAACCCTTGAGATAACCAGACATTACTGTTTTAAAATTACTGTATATTGATCGATTCAGGGCTAACGTTGCAGTTACCAAAAACCTTCACAATGTCATTTGTACACCGAAGCCAGACACTCGCCTTTCCTTGTTCTCTCCTAGCATATATTCTACCTTCTCTGGTCCATACGAATTTCCAGTTGGATTGCTTAGCAGCTTCACGTGCTTTCTGGAATAGCTGCCTGTTCATTTTTGTAAGCCTTTCATTTAGGTAGATCGATCGTGGAGATCCGGGTACCTGCATACCCTCCGTAGTGATACCGCGCCGCACACGCGCCGCCCTCAGCAGCGCGTCGCGGGACACGCGGCGCGCCAGTCGCACCACGAGAGGGCGCGGGCGAGGCGGCGCGCCACCTTCCACAGGGGCTGGCACCGGTCCCATGCGCTGCGCATTGACTACATCACGTTCTTCTAATTCTACACCTAGTTTTTTAGCAACTGTTAGGATAACATGCGTTGTGTTTTCATTGTTTATCTCTGGGAAGCTTGCAATTTCTATGTCATTGCATAGAGCTTCTTGATCACGGTCCTGTATCTCCAATCTCAATTGTGAAATAGTTTCTTCGAGTTTTTTATGCTGCCGCTTTCAATTTCGCTTTTGTTACTTTCGTATAAATCCATTCTCGCTTCCAACTTATCCATTCGAGTATTGACTGCTTCAATAAACATGGTCATCTTATCATTCATTCTACTCACTTCTTGACGCATAGCTCGCATTTCCTCTGTAAACTTCATCATATATGTCATGGGACTAGACAAGGCAGGCAAGCCTTCTTCATATTTTGAATCATTAAGCAATAATTGATCCTCACTAACTGGCGTTTTTGTAAGTTTTGTTCTTAATGTTACGTTTTGTAGGTCATCATAGGGACTCGAAGGAGTAGTTGGGTTGTCATTAGTTTTGCTCACAGGTGTATTTGCACGCGCAGGCGTATTGAGATTTCCTTGTTTCGGCACCTTACTAATGCATTCGGGGCATTTCCACTTCAGCTTACGCTCAGAATTCCCAGCGTAAAAAGAACGGTAGCGTTGGCTGGACATATTTAAACATAATATGTCATATACTAATGTACACGCAACACAGCGTAGGTATTCCTTTTTTGTCAGTGATTTTGTGCATGCCGCACACTTCTCCTCAGGAACCGCAGCCTTTGATGACTGCATTTTTGTTTTTAACTTTTAAGTGCAATTTAAAATGTAGGGTCCCTCTGCCGATTATTAATAACAACTGTGTTGACTAATGCTTTATATGTGTTACTTTGTACAAAGAAAAGTCTCCAGGTGGCGGTAAATCTCACGAAATGTTTCCTTGACGTGCAGTTCCCTCTATTATCGAAAAGCGAAAGCTATGTCTGCATTAGTACTAAGTGTAAAATTGTAGATGGCGGTAAATCTCATAGGTAGTCTTTTAATAGTGCAGTGCCCTCTATTGCCGAGTTGCGAAAGTCACTAGCGCGTCCAAATTCAAATTTGAAAACAAAAAACGTTACAAATGAAAATGAAAAACAATCACTCTTTCACTATTAGGATGTTCGTGTTTATAAAATAAACATTTGGGGAAATAGACACTGATATTAGGTTCATAAAATGTCACAGTAATTGTAAATTATCTGGAAGGTTTATGTAATTTATAGTCAAGATTTAATTGTCTTGATTTATCTACAATACGTGGTCCAATCTTTTTACTAACACTGTCACTAAGTTATTGTAACACTGTTATTATAATTACACTATTATCACTTTATTACATTGACTTTAACTATTTTTAAATAATAAAATATACGGAGCTCGATGTTAACGTTGCGCCACCTCGCGCCATCACTATACGTGTGTCCAATGTGCGACAATTTCTGGGAAAAATAAATGTTTAACATGAATATATTCCAAGAAGTTCTATTATATTAGACTCATTGAATAATTTGCTCAGAATGAAACAGAAATTTATTTGGACTGATGAATATCAAAAATCTTTAGAAACTGTAAAAAATCTCTTATGTTCTCAACGAATTTTAGAAGTTTTTGATCAAGATTTGCCATTTAACGTATATACTGATGCGTACATAGAAGGAATTGGTGCAATTTTTGAAACGGGTACAGCCTCATGGTAAAGAAAAACCTGTAGCTTATTTTTCAAAAAAATTAACACTGCTTAGAAAAAGAAGAAGGCTATTTATTTAGAATCTTTAGCCATTAGAGAAGCCGGTTCCGGCAACACACGTGAGTATCCGTATTCAGACTATTTCTCACGTTAATTTTAATCAAATTATTAAAAAGCCGTGAGATATTGGCTGATAGGTAAATCATTTACGGTTTATACCTTTGGAAAATATGAATTTAAAATCAAAAACTGACGAAAAACTAGGAGATGTATCATGCTATTTATCAAAGTATAACTTTAATATAAAATATGCACCTGGAAAAAAAAATTAGAGGCTGATTGTCTCAGTAGAAATCCAGTATTAAGTCAGATGAAATCGAAGATGAGCAATTAAAAATTATGATTTTCATTAATTTACAAGATATTTCTATGAATCAAGTAAAAAACGACGAAGTTCAAAATAATAAAAACAAGTTTATACTTATATTTGAAAAAGGTGGAAACAAACGAGAAAATAATAATATCTGAAGAGTTCAGTTTGAGACTTTTAAAAAAGATACATTAACATATATGTCATATTGGAATTAGACAAATGCAGAAGATGGTTAGTTCAATCAATTTAGTGGAAAATTTGACCATAAATATCAGGAAGATCTGTAGGAATCTGATGTGAGATTTGTATCCTAATTCTAATATCCTAATTCTTATAATATTATAAATGCGAAAGATTGGATGTGAGTTTGTGAGGATGTTTGTTACTCAATCACGCAAAATCTACTAGATGGATTTCGATGAAATTTGCTATACGGGTAGAAAAATACCGAGAATAGCACATAGGGTACTTTTTATGAAAAAATTCCCACGGAAGCGAAGCCCCGGGGCGTGGCTAGTCAAAAATAAATCAAGAGGACAAAACAAATTTGAAAGTATGTCTCATTTAGGTCCAGTAAACAGACCTTTTGAGATAATGTCCATAGACACAATTAGTAGTTTTGGAGGCTCAAGATCTACAAAAAAATATTTACATCTATTAGTAGATCATTTTACTAGAGATGCTTTTATTCTGACGTCGAAAACACAGACTGCTAACGATTTTATAAAACTTGTCTTAAGAATAACAGATGCAGATAATATTGGTATAATACTTACTGATAGAATTAATTCAAATTTAAGAGACGAGGGAATTCCTCTGATATTTACAACAGTAAATTCACTATTTTCAAATGGTCTTAATGAAATGTTGAATCAAACATTAGTCAACATTAGATGTAGAATAAATGAAATTAAAACAAAAAGAGCTTGGGCAACTAAAGCACAAGAATGTGTAAATAAATACAACGAAACTATTCACACAGTTACTGGAGTTTCACCGGATTATCTTCTATATGGTGAAGATTTTACATTATTACCTAAGGAGTAGAAGGAAAAAAAATCGATAATGATTTGTTGGAAGAAGGCAGATTGCATTAAAGAACACTTTAAAATCACATGATTAAAACAAAAACTCTTCGACAAAAACAGGCAAAAGTATGATTTTGAAGTTGACGAATGGTTTATGTGGAAAACGGAAACCAGAGTATAATCTTTTTCATATTACAAAACTAATTCCAGTATTAAATGAATAATGAGTAATGAATGGATGAGTGTATAAGTAAGATAAGAAAATTTTCATAAGAAAACTTCCCGAATGGGAGAGATGTAAAAGAATATTAATCCTTTAATTTTAGGTAAGAAGGTTTC
The DNA here is from genome assembly GCA_018467065.1 of Ephestia elutella. Taxonomy (NCBI): domain Eukaryota; kingdom Metazoa; phylum Arthropoda; class Insecta; order Lepidoptera; family Pyralidae; genus Ephestia; species Ephestia elutella. The sequence goes on along the minus strand of CM031574.1, from coordinate 4,100,004 downwards.
CTTTGTTCTACTCTGATCCATTGTTTGCGTATTTAATTATTGTTTCGTATAGAGAATCCCCATCGCCATACAGCGCGACAACGCCGCCAGTATAATGGGAACTTTTGAGCCAGGTACGATGCGGGGTGACCTATTAGACAATTATTTTTTTTAACGAAGCATGTTGCTGATACTTTTCTGTAGACTTTTCGACGAAGCATGTTGCGGATATTTTTCTGTAGTCTTTTTGACAAAGCGTGTTGCGATTATTGTTTTAAATTCTTATTACATTTTATTTACGATATTGAAATTTTATTTACATTTTCAGAAAACGACGTACACAGATACAGTAAAAACTAAAAACAAAGGCACGAAAGCACACCTAAAAGGTATTTTATCGGTATTATATGGGTATTTCAGTATCGGTATCAATACTGATAATTTTGGAACAGAAATAAAATATCGGTACCAAGTATCGATATATCGATACCAAAATATCAGTACCAAGTATCGATATATCGATACCAAAATATCGATACCAAGTATCGATATATCGATACCAAAATATCACTACCTGTATCGATATTTCGATATCGATACTTCAAAAATATCGGTATTCCAGTCCCTGACGGGGAACGACTGCCCGTTCGCCCCTCGCTACATCATTTGCAGCGACAGCTCTATGTAAGTACGGTGTACAACACATGAGTCCTTACAATATTATTCAATTTTTACAAGCTTTTTATTTACCTTGCAATCCTATCCTACTTCTACTAATATTATAAATGCGAAAGTTTGGATGTGACTTTGTGAGGATGTTTGTTTACTCAATCACGCAAATCTACTGGACGGATTTCAATGAAATTTGCTACACGGGTAGAAAAATACCGGGAATAGCACAAAGGGTACTTTTTATCCCGAAATTCTCACGGGAGCGAATCCCCGGGGCGCGGCTAGTGTACACATATATTTCGGGTTAAATATTGCAAACTAAATACATAGTTGGAAATTTTACACATGACTGAAGTTACGATGAAAATGCAATCAATATGTAACAGACGGACAACAAACTGATAAGGGTTCCGTTTTTGCCTTTTGAGGTACGGAACCCTAAAAATGAAATATTTGTAAAAAAACTAGCTGTAGCCCGCGGCTTCGCCCGCGTGAGTTTCGCTTAGATGAAAAGTATTTTTGTGTTCCAAACAGTTTCAGATGTTTCGGATCTTCGATTTTTATACGTCTACAGAAAATGCTCATCAGATTAATCAAGTTTTGCTAAAGCGCCATTTCCATATATGTTATAGTGTAGCTGGTCTCTTGGAGCTTTTCATCAGATGTTCCAGATCTTCAATTTTTATACGTCCGCAGAAAATGCTCATCAGGTTGAACGATTTTTGTTAAGGCGCCATTTCCATATATGTTATAGTGTAGCTGGTCTCTTGCAGTTCCTCATCAGATGTTCCAGATCTTCAATTTTTATACGTCAGCAGAAAATGCTCATCAGGTTGAACGACTTTTGTTAAGGCACCATTTCCATATTTCTTATGGTTTAGCTGTTCTGTTATGGTTCTTCATCAGGTGTTCCAGTTTTCAAAATAAATTATGCCTATATGTTGCCCAGGCTTAATAGCTATACAACAAAAAAAGTTTCATTCAAATCCGTCCAGTAGTTTTTGCGTGAAACGCGTACATACATACAGACAGACAGACAGACAGACAAGAAATTCCAAAAAATTTTTTTTGCTTTCTATTGTTCTTTTTAGGTGTCCCTCTATCCATTTTAGTCAAAAATACTAAATGTACAGACAAAATATTTTTACTGTTTTATTATATGTATAGATATATAAAATGTTATCTCAGAAATTAAAATATTTTCGTCAATTCCTAAAGAATTTTTGTCACGTCCGATATCTTTATTAACTTTTTAATATTCGTTAAACTGAATGTGCCTATTCTAAGTTATTACATCACGCTTACACAATGTTCAACCTTTTGACAGTTCAGGTCATACAATACCACTGGCCACTTTCTATTTTTTATTCTTATAAAAAAGTTAAAATTACTGGCAAGAAGATTTTGCGAAAACCAAAAATAAGTGCGCTTTTTTTAAATTACATATTCGTTTTTTTCTTTTCCTAGGCGTTATTAGATAGGTATCTTATACACCATACACAAGCTAATTATTTAAAAATAAAAAAAAAACACGACTGACAACTTACATAGCCTATGTCATTCGGGCTTATGCAAGGAATCTAACAATACCTCTCACATCAAAATCTGTTAAGCCGTTCAAGACTTATGGTGGAATAAAGAAATTACATACATACATGAACCCTGAAAACTTAACATTCCTTTTTTGGTCAGTCGTGTAAAAATAGGTAGGACAAATTCTAATAAACCGTTTTTTTTTTTAATTTTCACCCTAACTTCTGGGAACAGTTATGGATGATTTTAATTATTTATAAGGGCCCGACCCAGACCTTATTTCTTCAAATATTAGCACTTAGGCCCTCATCATTCATGAGATTTTTTTCATGCTTGTCTGTAAAAAGCACCATTGTGCTAAGACTATCATTCGATCGATTCGATATAAGATCACTTTGTTGTCCGTCTGTCTATCAAACTTTTTTCTCAGAAACGCTTATAAATTAATATCAAATACTCGGATTATAAATTTCTTCAATTGGGTTGTGTCTTTACATTACAGGGCTAACTAAAGCCAAAACGTTTTTTTTTTTTAATTTTTGTCTTTCTGTCTGTATGTTTGTACGCGCTTCACGCAAAAACGATTGGACGAAATTTCGCATACACGTAATAAAAATGACTCAGAAGGACATAGGGTACCATTCATCCCGGGAAAAAGCACTGTACCCGTGAGAAATTCACGCGGGCGAAGCCGCGGGCAAAAGCTAGTAGTAAATATATATAAAAAAACGTCATTCTGCGGAACTGAATGTTAATGACCTCCAGAGTCGTTGGTTTCTGAGACACTTTGGTACAGACAGATAGACAAGTCTTTTTGTTTTTGTTTATTTAACTATATATTTATTGTTAAAATAATCAAATATTTACAATTATTTTAGAAGAAAAAGGAACTAAAACTATCTTAAATTTAACAATTTAATAATATGTACCTCATATTTATCTATCTAACTCATTTTTATTTCATTTTAAAATGAATATTTATTAACAATATGTCATTTATTCGTGAAAGAGCTAGGGCAGATTTTTATCCCGAAGTTTTAAAAGCATCTTAAAACCTCGGGACGGTCAAAAGTCATTAAATATTTTGTAAGATTTTTCAGTAAATTAGTCATTTTGATACCACTTCAGGAAAAAAGTAATAAAATAAAAATAGCTATTGTGATAGTAGATTTCCGTAGCGGCCATTTGTTGTAGTTACAATGTTACCAGTCTAATTATTTTTCCTAATATAAAATCAGGAATGTTTTTCTGTGTTTTTACAATATAAACAATACTAATCGGTATTGCTTTTTATAACTTTATATATGGCTTTTAAACAAAATACAGACAAAGACGTCGCCGCTGCCCGACATTTGAGAGGAAGCTGGCTAAAACACCGCCATTCAGAGCTGTTAAATTAATAAAAAATAAGACGTTTGACGTTGAAGTTTCTTTCCAATTTGATTTATTTGATAACGTTTAGACCCACAGACCCACACAACTCGTTTGCTTACGCCCGCGCTCCTTTGTGTTTTGTGTGTTTTTGCTGCTTGCGTCCTGATTTCTTCACTCTGGGGTTACTCAACATGCGTAATCGTTATTATTGTGGCCATTGATCTTCCTAAAATAGGTATTTGATACAACAAAAACTAAATTATGATGGTCGTTGATGATATAACCTAACCAAACTTCAACACAGGATAATTCAACAACCAGCAGTCTTATGTTTATGATTCTTTTAGCATTAAGATCTAGAAAAAAAGCTCTATCAAACAAGATATATTTCATTCAAAGACGCTAACTTTGAACATGACCTAAAATGGTGTATGGGAAGCCGCCCTAGCTCTTTATTACATGTCAAAATATAAAGGTCAATACAAATCATACAAATTACATTACAATAATAAAAATAAAAAAGCCTAAAATAAAATTACATATTGTAACGCACCTCACAATTTTAAAAAATTCGTAAGTTCGGAACGCGCCTTTTCCCCCCTTCCCGCACACCGATTACGAACAATCAGTTGACAACGGCCGGCGACACGCTTCATTCGCGGTCCGTCGAAAGTATTTGTTTTTCATGTTTACTCTTAAGCCTGCATCACACGTTTTTAGCCAAAACAGGCGTTACTGAATTGACCCTGGTGCCAAAACTAGATCATTATTGATAATAAAAATAGTACTATAGGCTTCTCAAATAACTGCTACTACTTATACGAGAAAGATAAAAATATTTTGCCTTTTATTTTTTCGTAAAACCTTCCAGAAAACACGAAAAATACGAAAAACAAGGTTCACGGCTTTAACGAAATCATTATGTAAAACACAAATTATAATTTCTACATAATGTTAAATCGCGAGTTTATTAAACTAGCTACAAGTTGCTCGTTTTAGATTTTTGAAAAATAACTCGAAAAAAATATTATATATCGTAACAATTCACTAAGAAATTCCCCATACATTTTTTGTATGGCAATGCCATCGCTCAATATATATGAGTTCCAAGCCCACGAAAAATCAGTCTGCCGGTAAGAGTCAAGGGGAATCCACGTCGCTCTGCTGCTCGGGAGGCATTTAATTTTCGCGTGTTCATGTATTCACAGACAGCAGAGAGTAATGTAGATCAGAGTTACATATTTATTACTTTTAATCTTTTAAAAATTTATATAGGTACCATTTTCATACTCATGAATGATGGCCGACAATTTTTGATGAAATAGAAATCGTAATAAATCGCAATCATAGAAATCGTAATAAATCGAAATCATAGAAATCGAAATCATAAAAATCAAAATAAATCTAAATCAAGATCCAAGATGGCGGACAACTTTTTTTTTAATTTTGCGATATGTATATCGTTTCATAAGTTTTTCAGTGCGCTGATTACGAAAATAACATTTATTTTGAGATCCAAGATGGCGGACAACTTTTTTTTTCAATTTTACAATATGGGTATGTTTTTATAGGTTTTTCGGTGCGCTAATGACAAAAATAACATTTATTTTGAGATCCAAGATGGCGGGCAGTTTTTTTTTTCAAGTTTACAATATGGGTATGGTTATATGGGTTTTTGGGGACGCTGATGACGAAAATAACATTTATTTTGAGATCCAAGATGGAGGACAGTTTTTTATTTTATTTTACAATATGGGTATCGTTTTCTGGGTTTTTGGGGACGCTGATGACGAAAATAACATTTATTTTGAGATCCAAGATGGCGGACAATTTTTATTTTATTTTACAATATGGGTATCATTTTATAAGTTTTTGGGGACGCTGATGACGAAAATAACATTTATTTTGAGATCCAAGATGGCTGACAGTTTTTTTATTATTTTACAATATGGGTGTTTGTAATATAATGGATGAAACGAAACGCAAGCGTTTCCTATTGTCGCCACCAGGCGTTCGGGGTTCTCACACTGCTGCTCGTGTAAAATGGCGTCGCGGACGGTCGCCTATTGTCCTGTGCGATTTCGGTTTGTTTAATACGCGGGAGGTCCCGCGTCCCTTTGTCTAAAACCACGTTGATTGTTGACTGTTTGTTGTGACCGACGTGACCTGTGGCTGCCTGGAGACGCCGAAACCTGTTGCCGAGTGGAACTGCTAGACGGATCAGGTATTTTTTCTGGGGATTGAGATCTCATGGGGTAGGTTGGGTGACTTAGGGAACACCACCTCCTCCGAAGACACCCCAACTTGGATTAAGAAGTCAACTTGGTGAGTTTCATAATAAATTTAGTTTAGTTAATTTATAGGTTAGGTTATTATATAGGGCCCTGTAGCTCCCTTTATAAGCTACGGTGGTAGCAGTCTGCGTATAGCTTAATTTAGGTTCTAGTCGGGCAAACGTGGTGCCGCGTGGAGATTTTTTCCCGGTACTTATTCTTACCGGTGGTTTTTTCCCGGTGAAGTTCCGGTACAGAATTCTTCCCGCCGCCGCTTCGTTTGTCCGGATTCTCTGCGCACATTTTCTGGTAGCAGAGCGTAGTTGTTCTGCACAATGGGTATCGTTTAATAGGTTTTCGGGGACGCTGATCTTAAAATAAATGTTATTTTGGTCATCAGCGTCCCCAAAAACCCATAAAACGATACCCATATTGTAAAATAAAATAAAAAACTGTCCTCCATCTTGGATCTCAAAATAAATGTTATTTTCGTCATCAGCGTCCCCAAAAACCCATATAACCATACCCATATTGAAAAATTTAAAAAAAAGTTGTCCGCCATCTTGGATCTCAAAATAAATGTTATTTTCGTCATCAGCGTCCCCAAAAACCTACAAGATGTTAACCATATTGCAAATTAAAAAAAAAATTGTCCGCCATCTTGGATCTCAAAATAAATGTTATTTTTGTCATCAGCGCACCGAAATACCTATATAACCATACCCATATTGTAAACTTGAAAAAAAAGTTGTCCGCCATCTTGGATCTCAAAATAAATGTTATTTTTGTCATCAGCGCACCGAAAAACCCTTATAACCATACCCATATTGTAAACGTGAAAAAAAAAATTGTCCGCCATCTTGGATTCCAAAATAAATGTTATTGTCGTAATCAGCGCACTGAAACACTTATAAAACGATACCCATATTGCAAAATTAAAAAAAAGTTGTCCGCCATCTTGGATCCAAAAATACTATTTTTGTAAACCTCATCCCGAAAAATTGGCCTTCATGGGATGCCAGGCAGATGTTTAACATCTTAGCATCCTGGCACGACGGTCATGCTATTTTCTGTCGCGGCATTCGTGTCCATTTTACTGCCAAGTCGCGCCAAGTATGTTTTACATAAGAAAATGGTCGTAATTTTATTTTTAGTATGAATTCATTACTGTAGAGCAAGAAAAAAAAAATATATAGGTACCAACAAATCCTTTGCCGGATCCCTGTCACTTATTACTTTGGGTTGGCGGCAATCTCACGTCGATGTGTGCGTGTGACTTGCACACAGCCAGCTGCGGTCTATAAAATACCTAAACTCGGTCGGGCGCGCGGACGTGATACACTCTTAATAAATGTGTAAATAAAAGTGTAAGTAAATACTTGTTTAACTCAACTCCGTGTCACAATATTATAATATTTATTTACTTATATTTTATTTACGGAATATTTACTGCATAAATTAAACAATAGTAAAAATATTAACTTATTTTGTTACTTTAAAGTATGTACTAAGATTTTTTTACTGAATAGCCAGATTATCCTCCTTACAAACGTAATTTTGAAAAATGTGTAATACTATTTTTACCACTTTTCATTCGTGATGTCATTTTATTTAGACAGAAATAAATGTTGATTAACTTAGTAACGTTGCCGTGTCAATCAACAATAGAAAGAAAAGATTAAAAAGTTGATTGAAAGTGACTCTGGCTAGTGCTTTGACAGATTTTTTGAACTGTGAAAATATTTGAGACGTTATGCGTTTTTTAGATCTTACATTTTTATCAATCTGGGGGCCGGTTCCACTAATTACAAACGTAAATGTCGTGTTTCAATTGTGTCTCAAGATCCAAGGAAATTGAAATAAAGTGACAAGATCTCTGTAAGACTTCTATGTTTTATTACGATTTATTTGGTCTTTGAGACACAACTGAGGCACAACATCTACGTTTGTAATTTGTAGAATCAAGGACCTGTTTTATTTTAGAGCAATATACTGAGCTAAGATAGATCTTCCCGATTTCGAGTGTGTATTAATATTTATTTGGAAAAACGTACAATTTATTACTTACCCCGAAATTCCCACGGAAGCAAAGTCAAAGCAAAATATTAAAAACAAACAGCTTTAATATGTCCACTGCTGGGCAAAAGCCTTCCCCAGTTAGCTACTTATTGTTTCTGAAACGTTTTAAATATAATAAAATCAGTTGTGTAAACTTGTGTGCTTATCTGTACTTGCAAGCGCAAACTGCCGCGTACCGGTTCCGCATTCTGACCTCACCAGTACTTTTCTGGATTATACTTTTTTTTGAGAAGAAACCTGCATTCATACTGCTATAATGAGGCGAAGCAATTTCGACATTAGTCACATGTATTTAAAGATCTTTTCCTTCGAAGACGACTAGTAATTTGCAATTATATAACCTCTGGTCTGAACTCAAGGTTAATATGATAATTACATTTTCAAGCCATTTTATATATGAATCTTTGCTCCCGCGGAAATTTTCGGATAGTTTGTTAGATACAGATACACTATAGCCCGGGAAGTAGTGTCATGACGTGCAAATTTTGGTATCGGAAGAATTCATTTGGCACAGGTATTATATACATGAAGTTAAGCTAATTTAGCCCGGTAGCCATCCACCCTCCTGGTGGGTAGGTAGGGGGCATTCAAAAGTACACGCTGCCGCGCTTTAGTTAAAAAATCATATCAGCTTCTATTTACCTACCACCTCGAGTTTGGTGTCATTTTCTAGTAAATCAGGCATGAGGAATTCATTTTTGAGACATTTAGTATATAGTTTAATAGAAAAAAGGAAAATATTGACGAAAATATCAAAATCTGTTTGTTATTTTTTTTATTTAACTGTCAATATTTTTGAAAATCCTGAATTTTGTGCAAATAAAAAAATACTTTATTAAAGGATATTTATCTAGCTTTTAAAAAATATATACTTTAATATATAAAGTTATCATAGATGTTTCTGAAAAAAATCGGACATGGTACGCGGCGGTGCCTAGGAACTTTTACAGTAGTCTAGTTTCTCATCCTTACATGTTGACATATTAATTTGGTTTTATATGCAAAATATACAGAATTTGTACTTTACTTAGTTATTGACTGTCTCTTATGGTCTGATGAATAAATAATAGTATTTTTAGGGTTCCGAAGTAAACATGGAACCCTTATAGTTTCGTCATGTCTGTCCGTTTGGCTGTCCGTCCGTCTGTCCGAGACTTAGCTCAGAGACTATTAATGCTATCAAGTTGTAATTTGGTATAGATATACATATTAATTACGCGGATAGAAATTTAGAATAAAATCATGAAAAAAAATTTTTTTTAGGGCGGTTCCCCTACGGCTAAAGAGGGGATGATTTTTTTTTATCTCGATTATACCATCGTGTGGGGTATCATTTGATAGGTTTTTCAAAATAATTATGAGTGTGTGAACATCATATTTTGATTTAGGGATCCGTTTGTGAAATATTTGACTTTTAAGTGCAAAATTTTTTCAATGTGGTGAAAATGCTATGTGAAAATACCTTCGCATACCGCTTCACTTCTCGACAGTCGAGCAGTGAAGCGGCATGTGGGACTTGGACCCACTAAAAACACCCCGGTGCCTCTACATGCCAATACAGAAGAGGTGGGAACGGTGGAGTTACCACCAATCTTGCACACTCTCCAGCCATGGCAGTGACGTTCAAATGTCACCCTGCATCGAGTATAATTACTCCGCCTGCCTTAAATAATAGCCTCTTAAAAACGCGGACGATGGACCGATTACCAGGTCCATCGCCAGCCATTATCAAGGGGGCATAAGATGGGCATAGGCCCTTCTTCTCCGGCCCGGCCGACAGAGCTTCTCGTTGTTGCTCTGCCTCTTCTTTCTTTGGCATTATAGTCTCGCTGAATATCTATGCTTTATTGTGACCTAGGGCGCGATTTTCTTCACGCCATAAAAAGCCCCAGAAAGAATTTTTGCCTCTAGATCCCATGGCAAGGACCCAACAAGAATACAAGCAGCGTCTGCAGAAACTGTACGATATCCTCGTATTGTACAGATAGCCCTTTGGGGTCTACGCAACAACATTATGCTCTCCTTTTTTAAATCATCTGCGCATATTGGGACTCCATATAATGCCATCGACCGTACGACACCAGTATAGACGCGTCGCGCGGGTGTATTGGGTCCTATTAGGCAGTATCCTGGACGACGCAGATGCCGATTTCAAGAGTTTCGGAGCCATATTCTTGAAATGATCGGAGAACTTCCATTTGGCATCCAGGATTAGGCTTCATAGTTCTAGGGTTCATTCAGGCGAGGTACTTCATAGTTTCACCAATAGCGATATTGACCCCACCTACCACTATGCTCGCATTTTCTGGCGGTGAATGTCTAGGACGATAAAAACATAGGGCATGGGATGCGGAACGCCACATGACATTTCCCAGCATCGCCATCCGTCTTTCCCTGGGTACTCGACGTGCCTTTCTGACAAGTAGGAGTCCACAAGGCACAGCACACTCTACATGCACACCCTAGTAAACAGCTCTTAGGAGATGCAGCCGGGAACTGGCTTCCATCGGCGGAACATTCTCTAGCTGTCAGTCTTTTTTAGAGAACAGCGCACTTGCGGATTTGGGATAGGAAATGGAATTAAATAAATGGAAACCAAAGTGGACTATTGCACCAGTTGCTGCTACCGCTTGTCGTGAACTGATTCGGTGCAAGCCATGATGCGGTGTTAGGTGCAGCTGTCAAAATTCAATTAAAATGAACCAAATTATGCCACTGTGGTGGAAAATGTCGGTAATATAATAAAATAATTGGTCAAGTCCGTATCGAACCACCATTGTAGAGTTCCGAAGGTGCCTGCCTACTCTGTACAAATGTGGATACATCAACTCAAATTAACTCCCAGCTTTATTTAACTAATGACTATAATACAATGTATATATACTACCATACCATCATATTCAATGAAATATTTTTCATACTAAAATCGATTTTGTAAGTTTATCGTCTATTACTAGTTAAAGTGTAAAGCCTACATAATAGTGATAGTTTTCCTTTTAAATTCATTATCTTTACTACGTATCATGACTTTTTCCCGTATCCACCGACAACTATTTTCCTATTCGAAAGGGGGGACACTTGACTCTTAACAAAATTTTGCACTTTAAAGTCAAATATTTCACAAACGGATCCCTAAATCAAAATATGATGTTCACACACTCATAATATTTTTGAAAAACCTATCAAATGATACCCCACACGATGGTATAATCGAGATAAAAAAAAATCATCCCCTCTTTAGCCGTAGGGGAACCGCCCTAAAAAAAAATTTTTTTCATGATTTTATTCTACATTTCTATCCGCGTAAATAATATGTATATCTATACCAAATTACAACTTGATAGCATTAATAGTCTCTGAGCTAAGTCTCGGATAGACGGACGGACAGCCAAACGGACAGACATGACGAAACTATAAGGGTTCCATGTTTACTTCGGAACCCTAAAAATACTATTATTTATTCATCAGACCATAAGAGACAGTCAATAACTAAGTAAAGTACATATTCTGTATATTTTGCATATAAAACCAAATTAATATGTCAACAAAAGGATGAGAAACTAGACTACTGTAAAAGTTCCTAGGCACCGCCGCGTACCATGTCCGATTTTTTTCAGAAACATCTATGATAACTTTATATATTAAAGTATATATTTTTTAAAAGCTAGATAAATATCCTTTAATAAAGTATTTTTTTATTTGCACAAAATTCAGGATTTTCAAAAATATTGACAGTTGAATAAAAAAAATAACCAACTGATTTTGATATTTTCGTCAATATTTTCCTTTTTTTCTATTAAACTATATACTAAATGTCTCAAAAATGAATTCCTCATGCCTGATTTACTAGAAAATGACACCAAACTCGAGGTGGTAGGTAAATATAAGCTGATATGATTTTTTAACTAAAGCGCGGCGGCGTGTACCTTTGAATGCCCTCCCTACCTACCTACCCACCAGGGGGGGGTGGAAGGCTACCGGGCTAAATTAGCTTAACTTCATGTATATAACACCTGTGCCAAGTGAATTCTTCCGATACCAAAATTTGCAGGTTCCATACATTGGATGACACTACTTCCCGGGCTACTATCACATCTTTATCCCTCGTATAGTGAGACTCGAAGGCCAAGCTTAGCTGGATAGTGGGATTACTGTTGGAATGGTGGTCAAATATAGTGACAAAATGCTTGTTATTTTTTAAATCTAGGGTTTATTAAAAGTTTTTTTTATTTTTTAATCAATAATATTCATTGCTAATGGGATTCTTTTTTTCACCATTAGCTTTTCCCCGCGGGTTCGCCCGCATGAATTCTCACGGGAACAGTGCTTTTTCCCGGGATGAAAGGTACCCTATGTCCTTCTCCGTACTTCTAACTATGTGTATGCGGAATTTCAGGAAGATTGGTTCAGTATATAAAGCGTCTAGAGGGCGTATATCTAATTTATACCTCGCCACAACGCTCCATAGAGTTACGATCGGGTATACAATAGAAATATATACGGCCGTGTTATGGATTCCAAAATATACCCGACCCCAACATTTTTCTAGGGTATACTTTAGAATAGGACACTTCGTTGTGCTATAGTATAATGTATACCCGACGGTAACATTTTTCTAGGGTATACTTTTATTTAGGACACTCCATTTTGCTATAATGGGTACCCTAGTAGGTAATGAATATGAAAAACTTTTTGAATTGACCGAATCTGAAGACTCAAAAAAAGCTGTTTACCCGACTGCGCAAAAAGCGCAGGAGGGTAATGTGTTTGTCAAAGAAATATAAATTTCACACATACACCTAAAAAGTACAAGCTAATTATTAAAAAATAAAAAACACGACAGACAACTTACAATAAGTTTCAACATTCAAGTCATTTGGATACCATACTATATGGGTATTCTATAAGGGTTAAGTTTTATTGTATTATTTTTTACTCAAAAGTATACAAGGTGTAACGGAAAGGGTATTACTATACAAAGTGGAAAGATTCGTTACCGTGGGTAGATCCTTTATGTGAAGTTTCAGATTATTTTCAGCACTTTTGAAAAGGAGTGTTAAAAAATAAATGATAAAACGAAATCTTTGCCATGTAAACAAACACTGCACATCACTATTCAGGATATTTCAATGTCAAGGTTGCCTTTGCACTGCTCACACACATATCACAACACAAATTATTTCACCTTCTCGGTTACTATGAAAACCTGGTACTTTGAGCAGTATCCGCTTTCGTCACCTTTGACAGTTTTTACCAATGTTTTCCATAGAAACCGCTACATGTGCAAAGCGGCGCAGCACAGCGGCGGGAATTTTTCAATTAATTACCTTACTTTAAATTGATTAATCATTGTAAAAAGAACCATTTGCAAGTCGCTTTTCAGTATTTTTATCATGTTTTTAATTAGAAATCAAATAACTCGCATAAATATTTTTCACTTTGACAAGTCAACAACTCAGGCTAATAGTGACAGTTACTTTTTAATATTGGTGCTGTCCTGCCAGGTACATTTTCGGAAAAAGTCCAGTTCCGTCTTTTGTTAGCCAAACTCACACTACCTTTTTGATTCTGCTGTCCTAGTACAAAATAAATTAATATCTTACATAGAGCAACACGGACATCCACGAATTCGGTGTTGCTGATAAATAGGATATTTTTCCGAATGAACCTCCCATTGTTCCATGGATCCCTTGTATTAAACCAATATTTACCTATAATTTTACCCAACCGATCAATTTATTATTGTCATGTTCATGTCATGTTCTATGAAGATAAACACGCGTAATATTTTTTAAATTAAATTTTTGACCATACCAGGATCACATATCAGCCTAACAAGGTAGAAGCGACGCCTTTTTCAGAGTTCGTTTGAAAATTTTGTCAAAACCTTTTTTTATTTTGTCAGAATGTCAAATCTTCAGACCTACAGACATTTGCAAAAAAAGAGTGCGGAACCTCTTTCGCAAATTCTAATTTATTACAATACCAGGCGCCGAGTCAAGGAGGTGTGATTTAATTTTGATAGTTGTAGATGATTGACCTTGAATTCAACAGCTGTTTACTGTCATAGTGGTGAATAGTGTTGTGCCAATTCAAATTGAAAAAATGATTACTTCAATAGTTTTCTTAAAATCATAAATTAAAACATAAACATACAAGACTAAAACTGTCTGGAACTAGTTTTAAACCATTATCACAGTTAGCACAATCGATATGCATATAGGTATGCCGTTACACCTTGTATACAAACATATAAGATAAATACAATTTTTTAAATCAATTTTCAAATATTTTTTTATTATTTTGGTCTGCTATTTATCGCGTTTAATAAAATCCGCCATTTTGGTTTTATGATGTCGTCACATAGCCTATGTCACTCGGAGGAATGTAAGAATCTTAATATACCTCTCACATCAAAATCTGCTAAGCCATTTAGAACTTATGATGGAATAAAGTAACTTACATACATACATATAATAATACCCTAAAAAACATAACACTCAATGATCGTTTAAAATAAACCTCTAAACTGGCTTTGTCTATCATTTTATACACTTTTCACACTAAAAGGTACACAAACTCGAAAAGAAAGGTAGCGAACGATAATAAAATTGAAATAAAATAGTTCAGTAAAAGAAAATAGTAACAGCAACATGCAAAAGAATAGGTACCTACCGAACGATCCTATCGTTGCGACCGGGTGCGTTTTAAAATATTACGCGCGAAATCCTACATCCAAAATTATACCCGATATCAACACGACCAGTGACGTCATAATTGTTAGGTAAAGGTATGCTTTTGAAGAATCAATTTTCAATTTCTGGATTCCAAAATATACCCGACGCCAACACGTTCTGTGACGTCACGAGTGTTGTGTGGAGGTATAAATTAGATATACGCGTCTAGAGGTAACAAACAAACAAATAAACAAACTCACTTTCGCATTTATAATATTAGTTAGGATTAGATGATAAGAATAGACCCAGAGATACTACAGCTGCAATACAAAAACCATGGAAGTAATGAGTGTAGAGGAAGCAAGAGAGATCTGTAAAGATCGTAGCAAGTGGAAATCGCTAGTCTCTGCCTACCCCCACGGGAAAAAGGCGTGATAATATGTATGTATGTATGTATGGAAGTAATAAGTACTTTGTACAAAACCCGTAGCGGAGTAGAATGAAACTTAATTTAAAATATTTTTTTTTTCATGGAGTAGTTAGGGAACATTTTTTGGAGTACTTTGGGAATAACCCAACGTACCGTGTCTTTGGTGGACAAGAATCCATGGAAGTAGTAATTACAAAGTATTTATTACTTCCATGCAAGAATCGCAGCAATGACTTTGACAATGCGAAAACTTGACCGATTCGAGTTTGTCCAATCGATTCCGTTTGACCGATTATCCGCTTTCATCAGAGGCGTTCATAACGTAGAAACTCGTAGATTCGAAGTTTGGTTTAGTAACCAGTAAGAGATATTATTTTAGTTTACATTTGTTAGTTCAATTCAACTCTTTATTGCATCCTTAATGTAAATAACAGGCATCCATACTAATATTATAAATGCGAAAGTTTGGATGTGAGTTTGTGAGTTTGTGAATTTGTGAGTTTGTGAGTTTGTGAGGATGTTTGTTACTCAATCACGCAAAATCTACTGGACGGATTTCGATGAAATTTGGTACAGAGGTAGATAATGACCTGGAATAGCACATAGGCTACTTTTTATCCCGGGAAAAAGCACTGTTCCCGTGGGAAATTCACGCGGGCGAAGCCGCGGGCAAAAGCTAGTATCCTTATATTTAATTGACCCTTTCGGGCGCAGCTATCGAAGAGGGGCTGACTTGTCCATATTACATAGTACATATGTACTTAGGGTATTTAAATTTAATAGTAATTTAATAGTATTTTACATGGGAGTGACTACTGTATCCCTTACGGGGTAGATAGAGTCAAGTAAGTACATGAGATTTGAAGACCGTAAGCATAGTGGGAAGGGCTGCGCGGTGGCGGCGATAGAATTGGAATATGGCAATGTTTATATCACATTAGGCTAGATACCGCAAGTTTGTTCGATAGTATGAAAACCGAGCGTGCCATTATTTTACCTACCTACGATGACGTCACGCCAGTCATTTTAGTGATGGGCGCAACATAAACGCGAATGAAGGCTGAGTAGCAAACGCGTGATAGTTTGTCCATTGGACATACGCCGGGCACGCTTGGACATACTGCTTGCGGTTTCTAGAGTATATCAAAATTACTTACTAAATTACCGTGGTTTGTATGCAAACTGACCGTGGCACGACCACGAGCTCGAGGGCGGTCTGTTGGAGCTAGGGTTGTAGAATTCAGTGCTGCGCAGTGGCGTTTTTGCATACAAGAGATTGACATCTTCCTCCACACTATTTTTGTTTGGTGAAGATATGGTAAGTAAGAGCGGCCAGCTCTTCTTTTATGGCCGTAAGTATAATAATAGCAAAACAGTTGCAATGACAGCCAAAACTGCACAGGCAAAGTTGTTTTCTATATAAATCACAATGACAGCTAATGTTCCCCGCCGAAGATAGTTATATGGTTGTGATTATGTTATTTACATGGAAGTAATAAGTACCATTTATACCTCTTTATTACCACTCATGGCAACAATCCGAACTCTCACCTCTACGAGTATGTCTATGGTGCCCATAGATGTAAAAGAAAAACTGTCTCTAAAAAACTCTATGATGTTGCCACTACACGAGGAGTTTTTTGTGGGACCACTTCCAATTTTTATGTGACCACTACCAACGTCGTAGGTATCATTGGAAAATTGCAAAGAGCGGTTTAAAATGAACAGTTACGCTTCCTAATGATCGGATCACATAATTCATTTCCTCACAACCAGGAAAGCACGAAACAGGGTAATGAGAAACATTTACAATCATGTCTGCATTTGTGTAACGTTCAATTTATCTTGTACAGCCAATTGCATATGATCTTAGCCACATTCGTTGCAAAAACGACGCTATTATCCTATTATCACCCCACATAAAGGTCCAATAATAATAATCTCACTCGATAACCCAGCAATTAGGTCCACTAGCATCCCATCCACATAATGTTAACCATGTTAATCCCATAGAGCTAGCATTTTTTTTTTAATTTTATTGATTTTTTTTCCTATGCCTATGGTTAATCCCTACCTGGCAATAGTTCGGCATCTGTGGAGTGGAGGACTGTCCGTTAGTATATTCCCTATGGTACAATACAGAAAATGACGGTACGGAAAATCGTGATGCAGATGCAGCCATCTCACTTTTTAAAAAAAGGTACTAAAAGGCCTACTCATGTTGGCTTTGGCCCTATACGCCTCTAAGGACCGGGTCGCCATGGACCCGTGGCGCTCAAAAGAGTACCAACAATAATAATAATATATCATTTATTTCAGAAAAATTCCATAATACATCAAATTCACTTCATAAATTTCATAATTATTACTTACTCCGCTGGCTTAGTGACCCCAAAGTGGATCCTGGCCTTCGAAACGAGCGCTTAATAATTAAATTTCATAATTAATCAAATTAAATTATTGACTTTGACATTATTATTATTTAATGATTTTATATTATTAGTTAAAATTTAATATTAATATTATTCAAATATTGTACGTTCTGCTAAGGACAGGACACAGTGAAACTTTACTAAACCTTAAGACCTTTGTACCTGTGTTTCCACAATAAAGATTATTGATTATTGAATGATTATTGACATTTAGAAAAACGTATCTAATTTGACTCGTTGCTTATTCACAATGAAATAAAAGACTTCTGTAGGGACAAAACTAAGAAACAACAATAAAATCTGAAATAATAGGGCATTTATTAGTCCTAAACATTGAATTATAAATAAAGTTCGTTGGTCCTAAAATACCAAGAAACGCAATTAAGTCTAATATATAAATTATCCACCTTACCATGACCCTATCTAATAAAGGATCTTCAAACGACATAGTATGTTGCATTGTATGATTATCGTGATGAGGAGTCACGAGACGGGATGTATATGTACTTATTTATATATGTTACTTAATGGATCATTAAAATTAATTGATATACCATCATGGTCATTCCTTAGACTTAGACCGTTATTGTCTACACGATAACTTTTAGGTATCATATCTACTATAGTATTTCTCATGACTGAGGATCGTGGTCATTATATGGAATGAAACACACACAACGATTATCTTGGCAATGTTTGCCATTGCCTTCTCCATTTCACACTCTCTCTCAGCCGAAAGACGTCCACTGCTGGACAAAGGCCTCCCCCAAGGATTTCCATAACGACCGGTCCTGCGCTGCCCGCATCCATGCGTATCCCGCGACCTTCACCAGGTCGTCGGTCCACCGAGTGGGAGGCCTGCCAACACTACGTTTTCCGGTTCGTGGTCGCCACTCGAGAACTTTTCTGCCCCAACGGCTATCTGTTCTACGAGCTATGTGCCCCGCCCACTGCCACTTAAGTTTCGCGATTCTGCGGGCTATGTCGGTTACTTTAGTTCTCCTACGGATCTCCTCATTTCTGATTCGATCACGCAGAGAAACTCCGAGCATAGCGCGCTCCATCGCCCTTTGGGTGACCTTGAGCCTTCTTATGAGGCCCATAGTAAGCGACCACGTCTCTGTTCCGTATGTCATTACTGGCAACACACACTGGTCAAAGACCTTAGTCTTGAGACACTGCGGTATTTTGGACGAGAAGATATCGCGAAGCTTCCCGAACGCTGCCCAGCCGAGTTGGATTCGACGGTTGACCTCTTTCTCGAAGTTGGACTTACCTAACTGAACTGTTTGTCCCAAGTATAGATAATTGTCAACAACTTCGAGTGTAGAGTCTCCAACCTTCAGAGGAGTGGGTGCGACACGGATATTAAACATAATTTTCGTCTTGTCCATGTTCATTTTTAGACCCACTTGTTGAGAGGCTCTACAGAGGCCATCGAGCATTGTGCCTAGGTCTTCCAAGGTCTCAGCCATGACTACGATATCGTCAGCGAATCGAAGGTGAGTGAGGTACTCGCCGTTGATATTGATGCCGAGTCCGCTCCAGTCCAGAAGCTTGAAAACATCTTCCAGGGCGGCGGTGAACAGTTTCGGAGATATCACGTCTCCCTGTCTCACCCTCGCTGCAACTGGATAGGTTTGGAGCCTTGATCCTGGAGACGGACCGACATGGTGGCGTTTTCGTACAAACACTTCAGCGCTTCGATATATCGATAGTCAATTTGGCACCGTTGGAGAGACTGTAGCACAGCCCAGGTCTCGATCGAATCGAAGGCTTTCTCGTAGTTCACAAACGCCAAGCATAATGGCTGATTATACTCCTCAGTCTTCTGTATAATCTGCCGCAGCGTATGTATGTGATCTACGGTACTAAAGCCTTTTCGGAAACCGGCTTGTTCGGGAGGCTGGAAGTCGTCAAACCTGCGAGCGAGACGATTCGTAATGACTCTCGAAAACAGTTTGTAGACATGGCTCAGAAGTGAGATAGGCCTATAATTCTTCAATAGGGTTTTGTCACCTTTTTTGAAGAAAAGTACCACCACACTTCTGTGCCATGCCGTAGGCGTTTGTCCCTCGAGTATGACGGAATCAAATAGCTTCTGAAGAGCTCTCAATACCGGCGTTCCACCTGCTTTCAGAAGCTCAGCCGTGATTCCATCATCTCCATTTCACACACTAGCTGCTAATCATCAACCAGAGTGCAAGTTACCTCATGCTGTTTCCTTCACCGGAAGCAAGTGGTGGACGATACATGAGTCAAATTGGTATACAAACTCATTTAGCACGGGCAGGATTTGAACCTAGGACCTTTGCAGCCACAGGCGGGCGCCCTACCACTGGGCCACCACCGCTTCACCACTACCACCAGGTTTCATACATTCATTTGAATTTAAGAACATTATTCTTGTCGGTGGAGTTTTTTCCATGTCTCCCTATCGTCAGCTATCGTTTTGACTTCCTTGTACGACACAACTTTTGCCTTCTTCTTTATTTGGTCTATATAAGCCCTTCTTGGCTTTCCTCTACCTCTTCCAGCTTCTATTTTCCCTTCTATCAGGTTTTTAAATAAATCATCATGTCGTACAAGATGGCCGAACATCTTTCCACGTCTCGATTCCATAACTTTTAATAACATTCTTTTTGCATTAACAAGGTCTAACTTTTAGGTTTGGACTTATTTGTTTCTTGAAGTGTTTTTATACTTATTTTGTGGGTGGTATATAGGTTATTTTTTGAATAAAACAGTTGCCTATGTTTGATCTCGGGTCTTTTTTAGCGGATTAGCCGTGAAAGCGTGACAGACAGACGAGACTGTCGCATTTAAAAATATTAGTATGGATGTTAAGAAATAAAACAGAACCAGCTAAGTAAGAGTAAAATTCGAACACCGAGGGTTCAGTAGAGAAAGATCTGTTAAAACAGTGGAGAAGTCCAAAACTTAATTCACATTAACCTTGTCTGCACGTTTGTAAGTGAATACATCATAAACCGGCGTATACGCATCGTGATTGAGTAAATTGCTTTGATTAGCCTTTGTCCGTGAATGTTAAATTATTATTATATAATGGCAGTACATATTCTCTTATTGTTTATTCATATTATACACTAGCCTGTGCCCGCGACTTCGCCCGCACGTAATTTACTATTGTTTATATCTCAGGTTCAAAGCGGCTTATCATGATAAAACCTACGCCAGATTTTAAGATTGGTCTACAAACTCATGTAGCACGGGCAGGATCGAACCTGGGACCCTTGCAGTCACAGGCGGGCGCCTTACCACTCGGCCACCACCGCCTCGCTTGCCGCCGACGTATTTGTTGTTATTGTAGCGATTTTAGGACATTTATCTATCCAAGAGAAAAGTCATAGCTATTTTAAGAGAATAGGGGACCGGACAAGGTATGAGAATTGTTAAAAATATATAATTTTATAATAGAATACACATAATTAAACACATTTTGCGACTTTTCAGAACGAGTTTATTCTCCAGAGCTAATTTATTAGAGTTCAAACTTTTAGGGAAAGTCCATTTTCTACGCGTGACGTCATTAGTTAGGGGCGTTTTGGTATCGTCCAAACATCGCTTAAAAATGTGAATTGTTTTTTGCTATATCTTGGGAAATACTTTGGTTATGGAGGTGATCACGGGTGCCCTTTGTTTCGCTTAAAATTTTTGTCTCTAATTTCACTTCGCCGAACCTTATTGGCCTAAACTTGTTATGCACAATTATTGTCTCGCCTAATTGATGTTTTTGCACAATAATAATTTAGCCTAATAATTATTAGATGCAATTTTTGAGTCTCTATTATTAGATGTTCTAAAATCGTTTGGCTTTTAAATTTTTACACGTAACGATATCCTCGTATAAATTTGTTTGAGACAATTATTACTTACTATTATAATCACTTCTTATAATTATAACTAATTGAATCATTATATTAGTAAATTTAATTATTACTATTAGTACCTTCTCACCGGCATGGGTACTGTGACATGTCTATCACAGCAGTGCCGGAGATAAGGACAGTCTGTCGTCAATCATTTTCAGAATGATGTTAGTAATGCACTACTAATAATAATTCCAAAAATTCTTCATAAGTGACAGATCCGACTTAGAGCACCCCGACTCCACGTGGCTCAAGTTTGCCCTATACTAGAGTGTTATTCCTTCGCGCGGAACCAGAAGCTCGCGAAGGAGGTCCTGAGAAAATGAGGGCACGAGGCCGAAGCGCAGCGAGGGGGAGGTGGCGAGCGAAGCGAGCCGGCGACCTCTCGAGCGTAGCGAGGTCGAGTGCACGAAAGAATCGAAGGGCCGACGGAGCGAGTCTTCTGGTGGAGCCACCCAGAAATACTTGCATGCTGCATGCTTGCTTGCTTGCTGCATGCCTGCTGCATGCTTGCTTGCATGCTGCATGCTTGCTTGCATGCTGCATGCTTGCTTGCGTGCTGCTTGCTTGCTTGCATGCTGCTTGCTTGCGTGCATGCTGCTTGCGTGCTTGCATACTGCACTTTTTAGTTCACATGCCTAATATAACTTTCTTTTACGTCTCGACATTTTTCAAACACAAATCCATCAATGTTTAATTTAAGTCCCCCCTATTAGATTTAAATACTTTGTAATAATTATCAGAAATTATTATAACAGAAATAATTAGGTGTTACACTTTTGTGCTTAATTACTTTGTACGAGATATTGTAGTGTATTCATGTTTATTTTTACTTTTATTCTTGTCTATTTTACTATTATAATTACTTATTTAGCTCAAAATGTTCTTTTTTTACACTTTCTGTAGTAAAATTTCTACTTTGCTAGGGAATATTTCTTTAAACTTACCGCTATATCTTCATTTTTGGTTATTTTATGTTATTTTGGTTTTCCCAATATATATTTCGTGTTTATTTCTACTTTTTATACTTAATTCTTTAAAATGTGTAAATTTTTACTTGCGTTTTTTCATTGTAAACAACTATGATTGTCAAGCGTTGTCGCATGTCAGATTTTATTTTTCTAAAATTCTATAAATTTCTATGTATACCTTTTTCGCAAATGTTCTAATTTCGTATTTTATTTGAAAATTATGAAGCAATACGAAATTCTAAATCGAGGCCTATATAAAGACGCTGAATGTCAGAACGGGTCAGTCTTCACTTCTCCGAGAAATCGGAGCGCGGAGCGAAATAAAGGTCTTGTCCCGGGGCCTGCTGACCCCGGGACCCTGCAAGCCTTCGCGTCGTAAATCGTCAATCTAAAATCTCATTGAAGACCTCGTTGCTGTGGACCTGAAGACTCCTCAATTTAAAAACCTCATTGAAGACCTCGTTGCTGTGGACCTGAGGACCGAAGCCGGCTCTCATTACCCGTCGGCCGAGAGCATTGGGCTCCCATTACCCGCCCTACTGTGCCTGCTGTACCGTCAGTTGCGGATAAGGCAAGGCTCCCTACCGCCTGCCGTGCTGCCCGTGTCCTCGTCCAAATTCTTAACCCTATACCTTCTTTCTTTACCCCTATACTCCCCTGTGCCGCGTTCGCTTTCCTAGTGTTTTTTTTACCTCTAGTGAATTTTTTACCTTAACTGTATTTTATATTAAACTGTAAATATATATTAACTTCTCTTTTTAAAATCTGTTATTTTATTACATAACAGTTGGCGCCCATCGCATCTTTTGGCTCTGTCACTCTTCTAAATTCTAAAAAACACACCTACACGTTCTCTTAATTTTGGCTTAGATTCTCGACCTTAAACACTAAATTAACTTCACACTGGTCTTTTTTCACATTGAACTCATTCATACTAAATATTTATTTTATTGACTAACTTGACTTGGACTTAGACTCTATAACTTGACTCTAACTCTTTACTAAACTAAGGTACTAAACTACTTTGTACTAGTACTCCGTCTAATTTCATATAGTCTGCGGCACATAAAGGATATAAAAACCTAGAATTTCTTTTAATTTTATTACCAATACTTTTACTCTTTCTTAACTAATGTATATATTTTATTTTTGTTTGTTCCCATCTTCATTACTAGTTACATTTTTGGCATTTTCTCATTTCCTTTCATTTTCATTGCTATCATCGGCTCTTAAGCCTCTAAAGAACTAAACTAAAAATGTTCTTCTACATCTCTCTACACAGTCTTGTGTTGAGACTTTAATTCGCATTACTTAATGTGCACTACTCTCTTTACGCAAGTTTGCATTGCGTACTCTTTATTTATTTCTTTCTTTTGAGCGGTTGACAACTCATAAAATAAGCCCTTGTTATACCTAAGAAATACTACTAAACTTACATACATTCATTCTTACCTGTATATATTTTCATCCTACCTTTATTACATTACTTTCTTTCTAATGAGCGGCTGACTACTCATAAAATAAGCCTTCAGTCATATCATATTCATATATCATTCATCATCAATGGGATTTCAGCGTGAGCAGATTACAACTCCTTAAATAAGCCAACTGTTACGTAGTTCTACTAGGCAGGTACTTATCTTGGAGTAGGAGCCATTGACTGTGAGCCCTACCCCTAAGTTTGATCGATTTTAGTATGAAAGGTTTATTGTAATATGAAAGATTTGGTATGATAGGCTGGTATGAAAGTGTTGTCTATTAACCTTCAAAATTTTCACTTAGTGTAAAAATTTTCAGGGGTTTTGGGGGAAATGTAGTGTATTCATGTTTATTTTTACTTTTATTCTTGTCTATTTTACTATTATAATTACTTATTTAGCTCAAAATGTTCTTTTTTTACACTTTCTGTAGTAAAATTTCTACGTTGCTAGGGAATATTTCTTTAAACTTACCGCTATATCTTCATTTTTGGTTATTTTATGTTATTTTGGTTTTCCCAATATATATTTCGTGTTTATTTCCACTTTTTTATACTTAATTCTTTAAATTGTGTAAATTTTTACTTGCGTTTTTTCATTGTAAACAATTATGATTGTCAAGCGTTGTCGCATGTCAGATTTTATTTTTCTAAAATTCTATAAATTTCTATGTATACCTTTTCGCAAATGTTCTAATTTCGTATTTTATTTGAAAATTATGAAGCAATACGAAATTCTAAATCGAGGCCTATATAAAGACGCTGAATGTCAGAACGGGTCAGTCTTCACTTCTCCGAGAAATCGGAGCGCGGAGCGAAATAAAGGTCTTGTCCCGGGGCCTGCTGACCCCGGGACCCTGCAAGCCTTCGCGTCGTAAATCGTCAATCTAAAATCTCATTGAAGACCTCGTTGCTGTGGACCTGAAGACTCCTCAATTTAAAAACCTCATTGAAGACCTCGTTGCTGTGGACCTGAGGACCGAAGCCGGCTCTCATTACCCGTCGGCCGAGAGCATTGGGCTCCCATTACCCGCCCTACTGTGCCTGCTGTACCGTCAGTAGTGGATAAGGCAAGGCCACCTACTCCTGCCTGTCGTGCCTATTGAACCGTCAGTTGCGGATAAGGCAAGGCTCCCTACCGCCTGCCGTGCTGCCCGTGTCCTCGTCCAAATTCTTAACCCTATACCTTCTTTCTTTACCCCTATACCCCCCTGTGCCGCGTTCGCTTTCCTAGTGTTTTTTTTTACCTCTAGTGAATTTTTTACCTTAACTGTATTTTA
This sequence comes from Ephestia elutella, assembly GCA_018467065.1. Taxonomy (NCBI): domain Eukaryota; kingdom Metazoa; phylum Arthropoda; class Insecta; order Lepidoptera; family Pyralidae; genus Ephestia; species Ephestia elutella. The sequence goes on along the minus strand of CM031574.1, from coordinate 4,074,937 downwards.
TATTAAACTATAAATATATATTAAATTCTCTTTAAAAAAATCTGTTATTTTATTACATAACAATATTAATTAGTATTTGTGAATATTAGAAATAATCAATTATTAGGCCTAATGACTTATTTGGGAAGTAAACATACGGCGATAAAAACTTAGGGCAATCAAAAATAGGCTAAACTAAATTAGAATTCATAAAAATGTACGAAAAAATGTTGTACTAAAAGTTTGTGCACCAAACTACATTAGGAGTACAAAAAATTAGGGGACACAATAGAGACCCGGTGATCACGGGAGGTGATTCTTTTACGGATGATTCTATTATTGTAAGATATTTCAAAGAAGCATCAAAAAAAAAAAGTTGTCCGGTCCCCTATTATGCTCGATCAGAGAAGTGATTGGAAAATAGAAATTCGAAGTTTTGGTTGGAAAGAGAGAAAAAGATTGGAAAACAACTGTGTAGAAATCATATTGGTCCACTTTTTCAAACAAAGGTTTTTATGTCATGAAAAATCTATGCTTTTTCTTTGCTGAAAACACAGAAGTAAAATTTTTTTTTAAATATAAGCAGAAGGAACACAAATTTCACACACACACTGATGATATTTGACAATATTTGCATCCTGTTCATGATAAGGACTGTCACATAACTCTGTCCCTTTCCTTCCTTAGCATTGCAATGTATTGCAACACGAACCACTACACTGAAAGATTTACCATCCAAGCCGGATTTTTCATGCGAAATGATCCTTAACTGTCATATTGGTTGTGTTGTCACAGTTGTCATAAATATTTAAAATTATTTTTTACTGTTTTGTGCTTTTAAACTCAATAGAAATGATAAAATGCAACGTGTACAATATGTGGAAGTGTTTCATAAAAAAATATTCGTGGAATATCGTTCCTTCGGTAAGCAATACATGTTTTTTTGACGTGCCCAATGATAATATACAATTTCGTGTTATTTTTGAAACAATAACCATTATTAGACTTTTGAATGCTATTTATCAGCAATATCATTATTTATTTTATAAAGTAGTGTATTAATTATAACCATTTCATAAGAAATACTACAAGTAATTTAATAATTTCGTAAATAGCATAGATCATTTGACAGATCCAGTTTTGTTTACTATGGCTGGGCCGAATCAAGGCAAACATACGAATTTAGTACCTATTCTATAAAAATCTCAGGAATTCTTTCTTGAAGATTAAAATGCACATTTTATAAAAATACTGACAGTGAATTTTATTTCAGGACAAGGAAAATATGCCAGAAAATAATACCTCAAGAAAGAGAACTGTTATGGGGAGTATTTCTCTTACGTACTACGAGTACACAGTGAATGGACGCCAGCAACCATTAACATCATTGCAATGTTTCATTGCACGTGATTTTTAATAATTTAAAATAAATTTTATTGATTTAATGACTAGTATTTTTTCCCAAAAGGGATAGAATTTCCCATCGTAAAAAGCTGATGCAGATCCGTCCGCATACCGCGCACGGCTTAAGATTCAGCGACTCAAAATTTTTGGTTTTGCTACACTGTACCGAATATAATTAATTATCTTAGATCCGACCCTGTATTCTGTCGTTGTGTGAATAATAATCTTAGTGTGTGTTTTTGCCATGCAATTTCAAATGACATGTTCAGTCTGCTTACTATTATTATATGTCTGTGGCTGACAAACCAGCATGGAAGCAAGGCGTGAACAAAACCAGAATAACAATGTCCTGTCATTGGACTTTCAAACTAGATATTTTATCTATGTTGCATAACACCTTTCCTTATTATCTGTCATCTCGTGACCTATGACATTGCGATATTTTTTATCAAGTCTACTGATCCTAAATTTCACTTCAAACAAGAATGGGAATGGCCACGACCAGTAGCGGATTTTTTTGGCATTAGGGGGGATTTAGGTCAGAGTTGTCAAAATAACAGATTTTAGTGAAACTTATTTATGACAAGTTTATTTCTAACAGTTATTGTTAATTTTTTTGCTCATCTGGTCAAAAAAAAACATTCGCCACCATTAGCAGAGAGGCATACAGCTTGGCAATGCAGCCAGCCTTTTGGGAACGTTGCCGCGCGGCTACGATCCTTATAATTTGTAATTTTTTTGTTTTCTGACCCTTAGTTTTAAATTTAAACTTTTAAAAGTAGCTTGAATTAAGAAATATTTACGAGTAAGTAATGTACCTATTTGGTGAAAATAAATCCATAGACATGCATGCAAAACATACTATTTATTGATTGTCACATAAGTAGGAGCATTTAATGTGTGTGACGGAAACTAATTATCACGGTCTGCTTCACTAGTTAGTTAACTAATAACTAGTTATTAGTTAGTCAACTAACTATCGTACGGTTCATTGGTATTCACTGATGGATTACTTACCTAACTCATTAGTTATATCAGTGTGAGTTATGATTTGTGATGTAACAAAGCGGTGGTATAGTCACAGGGAGGGCACTTCATAGAAACGGGACGTCATATATACCTACTACTACTACAAATGAAACTGTACATCCGTGAACACGTCAATGTGTGCGTTTTCATAGTCATAGCGTCCTAATCCGCAAACGAACGGGGAAGAAGTGCGAGGTACGACATATTACGAGATGGGCAAGGAGCTTCCTTTCTGTATGTAGTACTTATATTAATTCTGTGATATAGTGGTTAAAGTGCTCAGACCAAGTATCTCTAGACTGGACATACAAATAATAACCATGAAAGAACGTGAAAGCAGGGCTTGAAACCGGTTAATAAAAAACCTAAAAAATAAGTGTTTTGACCTGGTTACGCAGTAACGCTCGGGCCATTACTATCGGAGTGAAAACCCTTTTGAATCGGTCTCGCGAGCGGAAATTACTAGAGGTGTTCCAAACTGCTATATTTTTGTAACGGTTATACTGCTATTGCTGTATTTTCATAACGTATTATGTTAACTGCTGTTGCTATAACCGCTGTAAATGCTGTAACGCCTAGTAACGTAGTGATTTTTTTCTCTCTGTAGTCGCCTACCACGTGTGTGTCTCTCGACGCGCTTGCGCTCTTGTTTCTTGTTTTGAAAATTGGGATTCATGTACAATGAAACGCAAAATTTATAAAAAAAATTAAAAATAAAATTTAAGTCTTTAAACGAATTTTTGTTTGTTTCCATATAGAAACATTAAATTTTGACGATTATGACGAATTTAATTAGTAAAAGAAAACTTTAAATTTTTCATTATTATTTGTATCGTCCGATAGATGGCGCATAGAGTAGTGAACTAGCGATGCTAGTAGTAAATCGCGGTCGAGATTCCGCGATCGCGGCTGTCGTGATTTCGCGATCGCAGCTCGTGCGATGAATATAGCAGTTAGCAGAATATAGCAATAGCAGACTACAGTGTTATTTGAATAGCAGTGCTATTCGTTATATTTTTATAACGAGTTATATTAAATGCTGTCTGCTATAACGAACACCTCTAGAAATTACCTGGTTAATCCCGCGCGGGCGAGTGACAAGGACGGGTATATCGCTCAGCGTTTTATCTCACTTACGCATTTGCAAGTCTCAACGTAGATTTATATCGAGCGAGAGTGAGAAATAATCATAGTTAGAGCGAGATAGAACACGATCGTCGAAAAGAGCGAAATGTTTTGGGTCTTTCCGGTATTTTGAACAGGAACCGAAATGATATCGCGCTTTGAACATAACCAGAAATAATATATGGTTTTGCTCAACCGTAACTGATTTAAAACGCTCTTTTTTTAAATGTATGGCGCATCGAGTGAGCTGGTTTAGAATTTTAACCAGGTTAGCAAGCCCTGCGTGAAAGCTTACGAATCTCAGTAAGCAGTGTTGCCAGATGGAGGGGATTCCTCAAAAAATGCCTATTCACTGTTGCCTTGAAGATCCCAAAATATACATATCGGTATTTTATTCTATGAAGTATTGACGTAATATCGAATAGTTTTGTAATAAAAAATAGATTTCGCATAATAAACACATTACATGTGACATTGTCCGTGCGATATTCGAAAATTATACTAATACATAAGTAGTTTACATAAATTATCTGTAACCAGCTTTTGCCCGCGGCTTCGCCCACGTGAATTTCCCACGGGAATAATGCTTTTTCTCGGGATGAAAGGTACGTTACCCTATGTCCTTCTCAGAACTACGTAAGTGGACGCGAAATTTCAGAAATATTGGTTCAGTAGATAAAGCGTGAAAAGGTGACAAACTAAACTGTGGAATAAGCTTCCCTTAGCGGTGTTCCCAAATAGGTTCGACATTGGGGCCTTCAAGAAAAGAGCCTATCGCTTTACCATCAGGCAACCCGCATGCTCGTTTGCCTACTATTCTATAAAAAAAAAACTCACTTTCGCATTTATAATATGTTGTAATTAGGATACATATTTCAATATGTTACTCTATTTTTACATATTCGTACACTAATATAGCTGGCGGCTTCATACATACATAATGTCCATCGCTTCATACATGCATAATGTGCGTATAAAATGAATACAATTTAAATAATGTTTTTACTCATTGGGCAAAAATGAACTGAACAATAACCACTGCCCACACATATGAATGAAATAAGCCTTACAGCATTTTAATTTTTAAGGTTCCGTACCTTAAAAGAGAAATGGGAACCAGTTTGACCGACTTTCTGCACAGATTACTAAATAGTTACTTCATAATTTCTGTCTATCTAGAGTTCAACACTTTTTCCTAGAATCGCATGGCGATTACAAATTAACAACATATGGCTTACGTCGTCCCATCTTAGGTCTGTGAAAATATCATGAGGCATAGGAACCGCTTTGAAAATCTATCAAAATCAAAAATTCTTGGTCTGGAAGCGAAGAAAAAACATAGAATGTGCCAGCTGCTTCTCTTCCCGCGCAGATTATAAAAGTCAATCGACGGAAAGGGCTTTAAACTGGGGATTCCTCCACTCATAGGCGATGGGCTAGCAACCTGTCACTATACCAGAATCTCCATTCCATCAGAGTGCCCACTATTCAGCTAAGCGTGGCCTTCGAGTCTCGCGACTCTTGGCTCTGTCTACCCCGTAAGGGATAAAGACGTGATACTGTGTGTGTATGTATGTAATGTACATGAAATTTTTCACGTCAAAATTAATTACAGAATTGTATTTCGAAAAAAAAAATCGGTTCACCAGTTTATGAGACAGCTACATAGACACGTCAAACTTATAACACCCCTCTGTTTGCGTCGGGGGTTAAAAATAAACAAATGTTGACACAATTTCATTTTAAACTAAAAAACACTACATAATTGAGGAGTTTCAGCCTCTAATCTATATTTCTTCTATATATATGTATATGTCGCAGTCGGATAGTACAATCCGCCGTATTACATCACGGCTAGCCGTTTTACAAAACAGCGCCGTTTTGTAATACGGCGGTACAACGATTAGCTGGATTGAATACGGCTGAATGAAAATCCGCCGTAATGTATTCGGCACCATATATTCTTCAACACGGCTAGCCTTAATGTAATATAGCTAGTCATTAGCCGCGACTTTGACAGTTTTTAGTTCCGATTTTTAACACTCGTGGCGCTGCCTGACATAACGACAACGATGGCGTATAACTATGATAATAATTCTTGGTTGCTAAAGAATATCGTAAAAAGAAAATCTGTTAGCATTTTCTTATTAAAATAGATTTTCATTTAAACATGGTTTTATTTTGTAAGTATGGTCACCCAACATTCTAAATACTTAGTAGTGTAATGCGGCTTAACATGGGCCGCCATATTGAAGAACGTATCGCAGTGAGAATCTGGCTAATCGTTGAACCGGCTCGGAAAACGGCTCTGTTTTGTAAAACGGCTAGCCGTAATATAATACGGCGTATTATACAATCCGACTGCGACATATATATAACCATCGATATAACTCAAAGGTGACTGACTGAATGATCTATCAACGCACAGCCCAAACCACTGGACGGATCGGGCTGAAATTTGGCATGCAGGTAGATGTTACGTAGGCATCCGCTAAGAAAGGATTAACGTGAGCGAAGCCGCGGGCAAAAGCTAGTGAGAAATAAAATGAAAATTAATGGATGTTTGTTTTTAGCGTCAGAAAAAACATAGAATGTGCCAGCTGCTTCTCTTCTGACGCGCACTTGATTATAAAGCACGTCAATCGAGGGAAAGGGCTTTAAACTGGGGATTCCTCCACTCATAGGCGATGGGCTAGCAACCTGTCAGTATACCTGAATCTCCATTCATCAGAAGAGCCCACTATTCAGCTAAGCGTGGCCTTCGAGTCTCACGACTCTTGGCTCTGTCTACCCCGTAAGGGATAAAGACGTGATACTATGTATGTATGTAATGTACATGCGTACTTTTTACTACTACTTTTCTAAATTAATTACAGAATTGTATTTCGAACAAAAAACAGAATAAAATCGGTTCACCCGTTTATGAGACGGAGACACGTCAAACTTATAACACCCCTCTGTTTACGTCGGGGGTTAAAAATAAACAAATGTTGACACAATTTCATTTTAAACTAAAAAACACTACATAATTGAGGAGTTTCGGCTTCTAATCTATATTTCTTCTATATATATGTATATGTCGCAGTCGGATTGTATAATCCGCCGTATTATCCACGTGCTAGCCGTTTTACAACAAATTTACATCGCCTTATTATTTTGTAATAGTAAAATAAATTCTATTAGTTGTTTTTCGATTGAATACGGCTGAATGAAATCCGCCGTAATGTATTCGGCACCATATATTCTTCAACACGGCTAGCCTTAATGTTAGTAGCTAGTCATTAGCCGCGACTTTGACAGTTTTAGTACCGATTTTTAAAAAACGTGGCGCTGCCTGACATAATAACAACGATGGCATATAACTATAATAATAATTCTTGGTTGCTATTGCTAAAGAATATCGAAAAAGAAAATCTGTTAGCATTTTCTTATTAAAATAGATTTTCATTTAAACATAGATTTATTTTGTAAGTATGGTCACCCAACATTCTAAATACTTAGTAGTGCAATGCGGCTAACATGGGCCGCCATCATTGATACGAACGTATCGCAGTGACAATCTGGCTAATCGTTGAACCGGCTCGGAAAACGGCTCTGTTTTGTAAAACGGCTAGCCGTAATATAATACGGCGGATTATACAATCCGACTGCGACATATTTATAACCATCGATATAACTCAAAGGTGACTGACTGAGTGATCTATCAACGCACAGCCCAAACCACTGGACGGATCGGGCTGAAATTTGGCATGCAGGTAGATGTTATGACGTAGGCATCCGCTAAGAAAGGATTAACGTGAGCGAAGCCGCGGGCAAAAGCTAGTGAGAAATAAAATGAAAATTAATGGATGTTTGTTTTTAGCGGTCAGCAAAAAAGCTAATAAGTGAAAGCTTGCCGTGAGCTCTGACCCTACTTGATCTTTTAAAGCACGTAACCAAACCCATAGGCTACCGATTATGCAATGCCCATACAGCCATTTTAGTAGCAGTTACGACATAAGTCGAATTTATTGTTTCGGAACGGAGCTTTTTGTAACATTGTTCTGTAGCGTTACGTTCTCGTGTCGACCTGTGTTTCGATGCCGTGTCGAAAAGTGGGGAATAATCGTAACAGTAACTTTGAGACGCACTGCGCTGTCGCCGTTTCGACACATCGCGACCAATTTGCGCTCACTTCACGCATTTTCAATCATTCATTCGTTCATTCTGTTCATTTTACTAGTCATTATTTTTATTGAAGTATTTGATGGATTTATCTTTTTTGTGATGTGTTGCAAACTTGGCCGCCATATAAAAGTAAGTATTATTTGAGGTATTATTGCTTCCTAATCGATCTAAATTACCCTGCGAAATGAAATTGATCGTGCAATCTGACATAATTTAAACAAATTTATCAATGCGCCCTTATTATTTTGTAAAATAGTAAAATAAATTCTATTATTGTTGTTTTTCGTTTTAAAAATAATGTACAAAAAACGTATTTTCGTAAAACCAGAATGTTTAATTGATATATCTTATATAATTTTAACCTAAATTTAGTCTAGAAAACTTATATATTTGATAAATTATGTAAAATTAGTAAAAAAAAAAACAGGGAGATAAAACTGAACACAATGTTTCGTAACAATAATTACAAGTGTCGGAATGTGTCGACTTAAGTTACATAGTGACTGTTTTAACAAAATGGAGATTTGTTATTTTTATGTTTACAGAGGTTCTCAATATGCCATATAAATTGGTTTTGTCAAAAAATGGGCCCAATGAGGAAGTATCTGCGGTGCCGGAAGGATGGGTGGTAGGAACAAACCTATACTGGCCTCGTTCATTAAAAAAAAGTGAAATTGAATCATTGAGAAGTAACGAAAATAGCATACCAGACAAATCGTGGAAAAAAATTAAATGCAGAGTGAAATTAGGTGATATTTGTTCATTCGAAGAAGCTCTTCATTTAGAAGATTTATATTCAAAATTTCAGGATACGGAAGATGAAGAAATGTAAGTGATAATTTAAGTTAGAATTAATTTACTTACAAGTAAGTAGGTACCTTTAAGGCGGGGTCCACCAAATATGCGACTCGTAACGCCATCTAGCGGCGATTGTAATAATCGCTCAACGTGGGGCGCCAATAACGCCTTGTTCAAATATCCGCCGTTTTTGAGGGCCCAGTGAAAATAAATAGTTTGCACTTTTGTGAAGTTATGTATTTACCCCTTTAGTAAAGTTTCTGATACAATTTGAAAATAATGCGACTCCGGGCCATATTTCTCTCTTTTCTTGCATTATGTAAGTAATAGTTTTGGTAATCGAGTCTGCTATTGTAGTTCGAATATTACTAACAAGGTGGCTCTGTCCGTAAGGTCGGAAACAGAAAGGTACGAATCAGCGTTGTTGTTTGTTTAAAGGTATATAGGTATCAGTCAGTTTTTCGCTGTCGCGAGGAACGATTGTGTAATGTTTTTTGCTGTCTAATTGTTCTTTCAATGGCCTGAATCTCCTTAAACTTACGACTGTATCAAGAGAGAGATCTACAGCTGACCGGTTCGTTATAGTACCTATCTATATTTTAAAGATTTATGTTGTGTATATTATCTATGTGTGTATGAATGTTCGTTTCATTGGTTGTTATGCCGGAGCATTAATAGATTAGCTCGCTTTGCACCTCCATTCACATTTACAAGTAGTACAAGTACCTACTAGTAGTTTTGTACTGAAACTGTGTAAAAAATGTCATTGGTCGTTAGATTTGTTTTGTATCCCCGAGTAAAATGGAATACCTACATTTTACGTAAAATATACATATGTAGGTATTTATTAGGATTTCCTAAATGTTCATAATTTCATTAGGTTATACTTACATTGTTTTTTTTTATTTTATTTAAAATAACAACAGCCTTACAATTTTTGTTTGAACAAATTAATATAAATATACGAATTTGAATACGTAGTTAAATCAGAATATTGTATGTATGTCTAAGTTTTTGTAAGAATATGTATGTATATGTGTTATGTATAGTTGTGGGTGTATTTGTGTTTGGTGTGTGTGTGTATGTGAGTGTGTGTGTGTGGTGTGGTGAGTGTGTGTGTGTGGTGTGGTGAGTGAATGTGAGTTTGTGAAAATGTGTATGTTTGTTTGTCTGTCTGTATAATTTACTAACAAGAGGTTGAAACCAATAAGGATACGAGTTTTATTTTTTTTTACTTTTCATGTTGTGCAGGTACCTCAACGAACGCCAAAGTAAAAAAAAACAAAATATTGACGCAATGTCGAAACAGTTACTGGACTTAGATGCGGAATTTGATGAGAATAATATTACACAAAATGACACTAATAAAACAAAAAATGACAATTTAGATGGAGTGAACATAGAAGTATTAAGTAATGACAATCAGGATGATATAAATGTTACTGTAAACAATGTTCAGAGCACCAGTATTAGTAATGACGAGATACTTAATATAAAAACCAGTGAACTATTAAAAATAGTTCAAGAAAATAATTCTCTGCAAAATGAAAACAAAGTAATAAAAGAAAAACTTCTACATGCAGATGAATGTAAGCTTTTAGTTTTTATTTTTAAGTGTTCGGTACATCATAATAAATAGGTACTCAAACTGGCACTCTTAGATTCAATGTCGTTTTAATTAATGAATTTTCTATATTATTTTGAAATGATATGTGTATTTTTATCTTTTTTTATTCTAAACATTTACTGCTTTTATTCTACATTTACTATTATTTGTGTTTTAGTCCAAAAGGAAACAAAGCGAAACTTTGTAATTATACAGACTCAAATGGATAAAATAATTGAGCTACTTCAAAATAAAAATCAAGCCCGCAGTTCAATTACAGCAAACGATAGTCTCAATACTGGCGAAGATAGCATTGATAAAATAATAGGCCTGAAGTTCCCCATCGAGACCAAAGAACAATTAGATGCACTAGAATATAAACTCCTTGAAAAGGATATCATGACATATTTGGTTCGTTTTTTTCTCATTTACTATGAAATATTTTAGAATTATGTTATAGATATGTTTTATTTGATTATTCAATGTTTTATTTATTTGCAGGTAAAAAATGTCTCAAACTTGTGGTACAAGTGGCCTTGCAAAGATTTCCAAGGTTGGATTACCTTTGATGAAATCTTTCATTACAGATGAACTCCTTAATCAGTTCACGTGGAAAGGCATAAAGGGGAGCACGAAAATGGCATTTGTTCAGTATGTGAAAATAAGAGAGCTATTTTACAAGGTAGCACATCTTGCTGACAAGTCATGTTCCTACAATGATTCTGATTCATTTATACAGAATAGTGCAATTAAACACAGTGGTCAGCGTATAAAAAGACATATTATGTAGGTATAGTTACAACAATTATTCAGGTTTAAGTTTAAGGATCTTTATTTCTCAATAAGACAAAAAACAGCCACTTACTTGAGAATAAATAATAGTACAAAAGTAAATTTAGTAAATAAAGTACTCAGTACCTAAGTGTATAGAACCATAGCATGTAATTTATTCTCCATTTAAATTTCAGGTCTTCTGAAAACAAAAGTAAACCAAAGAGATCGAAAAGAGAAGTAGAAAATGAGATTGAGACAAACAAGGAAAATTTTAATACCGAGAATAATCGTGAAAAAAGTACAGAGGACGGCTGTGACTTAAAAAAAAACAAAGAAAGTACAGATGACAAAGAAAGTAAGTTCTAGTGTGACAGTGGGAGGTGTAGGCGACGGTTATACTTACCATCAGGTGGCTCGTCTGCTTCCTTTGCACGACTTATGTCCAAAATATATGTAAAATTCCTTCTTTGCCCATACCAGTTTTATAAAAAAACATCAGATTGACTTGTGCGCCACTTAAGTAAAGTAAAAAAGACCACTTGTTAAAAAAATGCTACTTAAATAATGAGATATTTATTTATTATTTACAGACGATATCGCAGATACAGATACACAGAATCTACCTTCTTGTTCGAATATTGCAATTCTTTCCGAAGTTAAAATACACAACAAAGCAGTGGATTCAAAAAATGTAAAAAAAATGGCTAACATTTCTACAGATGACGTCAGTTCTGTATTTGATGACTTAATTAATTTTTCTGCATAGGCAAGAAAGAAATTTGTGAGAACTTCCATTAAGGGACTAACGAACCCTGAAATACCGGAAAAAAAAACTGTTGTATGATACAACGACTGCTCCTTATTTATTTATAACGACTGATTGACACCAATGTGAAACTGAAGATTTTTTTTTCGTGATTTTAGAGGGCCAAAGTTATATTTTATTATTTATTACATATTTTTTGATTAGAAAGCTTAATCGACATATTTCATTAGGTATTGAAAGTTGTTCAATTGAAAAAAAAAGATAGAAATTGAACTTTTTAATATTTTTATTACTTATGTATGTCTCCGTCTTTATAATGTAGACAATATTGGGATAAATATTATGTTATCATGGTACATTAACGATAAAAGTTTGCATTTAATATATTGTAATGTGTATGTTTTTGATTGTTCTATTTCGTAATTACGTGCAGTTGCATAAACATTAATATGTGAAGATTTAAAAGGTTTTTCGAAGAAATTAAACTTTGTTTTAATACTTTTTCCTTTGATTTTTACTTCGCCCTGAATCAAAAATGCGTATTCCAATTCAATAATCTGGTTGTCTGTACTTAAAAACCATTTATTTTTATCTTCCTTACTAGAAAGTAAACAATTTTCATTCAGTATTAGAGTAGTAAACACTTTTTCACCAGTTGCCAATTTATTTTCGTGTTTGACCACAGGATACGTTTTTAAATCTCTATCTTTACTTTTCAACTTTGACAATTCTGTTAATCTGTTTGCTACTTGAGATAATGGTAAATCACCTTTTCGTAATAATTTTTTAATTTTGAAGAGCATACTCTCGAATGGATATGCACTCAGAGAGGGCAAACATCCAAATCTAGAAATATCATTTACTATGTGGCATAGGTTATGTATGTTACTGCCAACAGAATCTTGGCCATATATTTCTGCGAATTTTTCAACGTAGTCTTCAAAAAGCTGATGAGCAATATGCCAATATGACTTATAAGCGTCATTATAGCAAATTGTAGTAGCACAAAATAGAGTTAGGAAGTGCTGGTAAGCCTCAAATGATAAATAGTCTTTTAAAATTACGGGTCCATAGTATAACAGAAAATTTTTAAATTCGGTGCCTTTCCAAAAATGAAGGCAATCTAAATCTCTCATTCTGCCCTGATGGACTTCCTTAGGCGTTAATAATTTTACTTCTGTAATTCTTTTTGAAATTGCTTGAATATCCTTTGCTGACCATTTCGTGGTGAAATTGAAGCTCCCGCTAGTCCATCCTACCAAGCAACGTTTCATAACACCCAAATCCAAAAGATGCAGAGCATCGGCGACTGGAAAATCTCTAACCAGATCTATAGGTAAATTTTCAATTACTGTTTTTTCTTTATGATGATCTGGATCTGTTCTGTCACGAAATGAATGGTCTGTACGTAAAGGCAAGTCGGTTCGGGAAAAACTCATATGACGATGTTTTCTATCGTATTCTCCTATTATTATACATTTCATGCATCCATGATAACTGTTAAATCCCATAGTGCCTGAAAAATACAACATATTATATTTACACTGATAACATTTTTACTTAAGATGATAAATAATATGAGTTTTCATAAGCTACCATCAGCCAAGTCCAGTATCGAGAAATGTTGTATAGGCCACGAGAAATAAAAAAGAAGAGAAAATAAGTATTTGCCTATATGATCTTTAGAACCGGTTTAGCTTCTGAAATCACAGCTTCAAATACCGGGGAAAAAGTTAATTCAACACCTCTATGAGACTTTTCCAAGTTTGATAAGAACATTACAGGCAGACCGATAATGCCATTGGTTCCGGTCACTGCTCCTAGCAATGGTCATTACATAAACCATGTGACAAACATATTAGTAGTAACCAGAGTTTATCGGGTTACTCTTTGGCCTGCAACTGCATTCTAAATGAAAGAGGGTTATGTTAAAAAATGAACAAAAATTACACAGACACGTGACTTAATAGACCTGGGACTAGTGTCAGATTATTTTTCCCTATCAGAAGCAATATATATATTAAAAAGTTAGGATTTTAACCTCTCACCTTTGACGAAACACCTTGCAGGGGTATCGCATATGAAACAGCGAATCTTAACATTGATGACATGATTTCTAATTATTATTCCGTCTTTCAGCAAAATCAGAATCTCATCTACAAATGGCTGTAAAAATTCATTAACAGGTGGTTTTGTGCTGCCATAATATATTGCAACTACTAACGGCGAAACATCTTTTTCATTTATTTTGCACAGAATAGGCCAAAACTGGTCTTTAGAACTTTTGGCTATAGGCAAACCATCAATGTTAAATGTCAAATATACATTATTAGGTAACTGCTTCAGTCTTTCAGAATAAACTTGAGTTATACAATTACGTAGACCATTGTACCAATACTTTCCACTTCCCATAGTGACAATATTGTTTGTCCTGGGAGTTTGTAAGAGACTTCTGCTATCTTTTGGCAAGAAATCCATATTTGGAATATCTCTCATTATTACTAATAATTCATTCAATGCGTTTTGGTGTATTTGATGCTGTAGTGCCCATTGTTGCATTTTAGATTTAAAAGAAAACTGTATTTCTTCATCTAGAACAACGATATCAGAAGTTGATGATTCATAATTATCATCTTGGTTTGATAATATTTCATGAAGTGAATCCACGTCGTCTTCAACATCAGTGTCCGAATGTCTGGATATATCAGATAATTTTACGGTACTGACTCGATGTGTCATGAAATCAGGTGCAGTGGATTTAAAATCTTCTTTATGTGAAGTAGAAGTCTTCATATTTTCCGAATAAGTTTCTTGATTTACATCACTAGAGGTTGAAGGCAGAGTAAGCGGATTGTCTACAAGAAAATAGTAACAATGGCTGTCATGATTGAATGAACAATTTTGTTGTTTTTATTTAGCAATTAAATATCTTTACCTGTATGTCTATTTTCTGCACTTGATCTTATCTTTACTTTTCTGTAAAAGGACGACGATAGACGAAAACGCTTCGGTTGTTTACGGCTCATCGTTTTAATAATATTACAATATTTTTTTAACCACGTACAACAGTTTTAGAACCAACGGTTTTTTCTGTTTGGTCGAATTCAACACGTTATTGTCGTTACAGTTACCACACTTGTGTTACAGAAAATATTTAGTTACTTAGTTTCGGCAACGTGTCGACAATTTAACTTTAATATTTACACAAAAATTCATTCTTGACACAATGTGTCGAGAATGAACTTAGAAACATTTATGTCGACACAGGTACGACACTTAGTAACTTTATTTTTTTTAGTACAAAGTGTTGACAGTGTTACTACATGCTGCAACCAAAATCCACACAGTAATTTAGTTTATTAACAGTTACTACACTGTAACGACACATTGCTAATCTGCGACTTTTTAAAAATTATGTGACCAAAATGGTTGTATGGGTGGTTTAATAATCATTATTAGATAAAAAAAAACCGGCCATGCGCGAGTCGATATCGTGCTAGGATGGCACAGAACCCTAGATCTGCAAGACGCTCCAACATTTTGAAAGTCCGGTTGCGAATGCAAATGTAACTTGTTTTAAGATTTATTTAATGAGGGATTTTCCGAGACTCAGATTTAAAAAAAAAATAGTTCTAGATGACTTCATATATGGTGCTTAGTAAAAGGAGACTCCATAGAACAAGCAACAATGCACGGGATTAGCATTTTTTTAAATATAACCTTATAATAAAAACCTCTAAAAAGTATCAATATTGTGATTTGTTCAAGTGTCAACTCTTAGGTGATTTTTTTCTGCCTCTGGTTGACAAGAAAAAGCGCACAATATACGACAGCCGTTATTACGACCCGGCTTTTATAAAACGCCACCTGTTGAGACTTTTTCATACTGATTTTTTTTCTTAATGTAGCTGTCAGAAAATCACTCATTGTCAAAACCATAGAGCTTCAAAGATGTTTCCCTTACTACTAGAGGACTATTATCGGCAAAGCCCTATTGTTTTCTGTGTTAGGAATGAGGTTTCTCTATGATAAATATCTGTTGCTATGGTTTTGTTTATTCACCAAATAATATACTCTCGTACATTAAACGTCTAAAACTTAATTCTTTTTCATTTATCGTTAATATGGTAGCAGAGCGTTAGGAATTTATGCTGATCAAGAAGATTTTTTCACCATGGCCAACAATATAAAAATAGATATTGGCAAGTTCGACGGAACAAATTGGTCGACTTGGAGATATAAAATTGTGCTATTGCTGAGGACCCATCACGGAGCCTTAGAAGTGCTAAAAGGTGATTTCCAAAAGCCTGAATATCCAGGTGAGCATTATACTCCTGAATTATTAAAAAGTTTTAAAGAAAAATGTGACGAATTTAATAGAGTAGAGAGTATAGCCATGCTTCTACTAACGACTAACATGACCGAAGAAATGCTCACAAAAGTGATGCGTTTTACGTCAGCACATGAGATGTGGAATGAGTTGAACCGCCTATATGAACGCTCATCACAAGATAGATCGTATGACGTATGTATGGAATTCTTTAAATATAAAAAGGAACCAAAACATGATATGGGATCACATCTGTCCGTCATAAAGAACTTATGGCACGATTTGAATAGACTGTTATCTGTAGATGGAAGTCAACTTCCTGAAATTTTGCTAATATGTAAAATATTGGATACGCTTCCTGAGGATTACTTCAGTTTCAAATCAAGTTGGATGCTTATATCTCAGGAACGTACGATTGAAAATCTTACCACACAGCTTTGTGCATATGAAAGAGCGTTAGAAAATAAAAGTAATGGTAATGAATCAGTATCAGAAAATAGTAAAGAGGTACTATATGTTAATAAAATAAAACAAGACAACAAAAAGAAAAGATTTTTCAAATGTAAGTATTGTGGAGAAGAAGGACATGGAGTGAAACAATGCAGTAAGTGGAAAGCTGATGGTAGACCTCCTAAACCATCACATCAACCTGCATGTAATACAACAGTATTGACAAGCTTAACTTTCATGTCAGAAGAGAAAAGAGATAAAGACTCTTGGTATGTTGATAATGGAGCAACCAACCATGTCACAAACAGAAGAGATTTATTTGAATCTTACGAGGACTTTATCGAATCTCATAATGTAATGACCGCAAATGGTGAGTGTATCGGGGCCGTAGGAAAAGGTCAAATAAGATTGCAAGCTCACTTAAGCGACAATAAGAAAGAGCTCATCACTCTAACAAATGTCTGGTATGTTCCATCCATAAAACGAAACTTGTTTTCTGTATTGGCTTCACAAGATCTATGTGAAAATAGTATTTTCGAGTCAAGTACTAAAACTTGTACGTTGAAGATCAATGGAAAAACGAAGTTAATTGGTTATAGAGAGAGATATGGAGGTTTGTATAGATTAAATATAAAAGTACTTACACCAAATATCCAAATCAATAGCTTAACTGTTTTAAATCAACTTCAACTGTATCACGAACGTTTCGGCCACCAAAACAAAAGACATGTCAAAGAAGTTATTCAAAGAGAATTTGGAATTAGAATTAAAGCCGAAAAAGATGAACAACTTTGTCAAGGATGTGTTTATGGGAAGGCACATAGAAATAAATTCGGAACAAGAGAAAGAGCGACTCGAATAGGAGAATTAATACACACAGACGTATGTGGACCATTCCCTTATTCTATTTCAAAATACAGGTATTATGTATTGTTCAAAGACGATTACTCCCGATTTCGACATATTTACTTCTTGAGACAAAAGTCGGAAGTTGCTGCACGATTGAGAGATTATTTGCGTGAAGCTAAAACATCTGGACATGTCATTCAAGAAATAATAAGTGACAACGGTGGCGAGTTTGATAATGAACAAGTACAACATGTATTAAGAGAGGAAGGGATAAAACAAAGGCTAACAATGCCTTATACTCCAGAACAAAACGGTTGTGCTGAGAGAGATAATCGTACTATCGTTGAAATGGTAAGAGCACTAATGCACGCTCACAATAAAATTCCTAGAGGACTGTGGGCTGAAATAGCAAGAACCTCAGTATATATATTAAATCGCACGGGACCTACGACTCAACCAGGAAAGTCGCCCTATGAACTGTGGTGCAATAAAAAACCCAAAATAAGCCACTTGAGAATAATTGGAAGCGATAGCTACGTGCATATACCAAAACAAAGAAGAGTGAGAAAGTTAGATAGAAAAGCTCAAAAAGGTATTTTAATTGGGTACGACGGTGACGAGGGATATAGAGTATTTGATTTAGAAAATTTCAGATTGCTGCGTTCTAGAGATGTAACATTTCAAGAAGTTCCTCTTATAGACAATGCATCTATCCCAATCACACCTGAGGCTAAAGAAAGAAATACGTATGAGTTTGAGCTTCCTACTTTTTCAAGAGCTAATCAACATAACTCACAGAATCAGGACAATGAAGATTGCTTATCTACACAGTCTGAGGACTATGCATCGATTGGATCTAATGATGGTGATGAGATTGCTTTACAGCAACAAAATGAAAGATCAGATGAAAACGTACGACAATACGAAATGCCGGTTGCAGAAAGCAACAGACGTAATCTTCGTGATCGTAATCAAATTAAAGCCCCAGACAGGTTTAATTTTGAAAACTTCATTAATGAAGTGATATCTGACTCGGAACCATCTTCCTATAAAGAAGCAATGAACAGTTCTGATAAAGATAAGTGGGTAGAGGCTATGAATAATGAAATTAGCTCGTTAAATGAAAATCAGACATGGGATCTGACAAAATTGCCAAAGAACAGAAAAGCCCTTAACTGCAAATGGGTATATAAAATAAAAAGAAACCCTGATGGCACTATTGACAAGTATAAAGCACGATTGGTGGCTGTTGGTTACTTACAAAAGAAAGGCATAGATTACAATAAAACATTTAGTCCAGTTGCAAAAATGAGTTCGATAAGAGCATTGTTAAGTATTGCTGCGAATGAAGGTTTGACTCTTAAACAATTCGATGTTTCAACAGCATTTCTGTATGGGACAGTCAAAGAAGAGGTTTATATGCAACAACCTATAGGATACAATGATGGAACTCAAAATGTATGTAAATTAAAGAGAAGTTTATATGGACTTAAGCAAAGCTCCAAATGTTGGAATGAGTGCATACATGATTTTTTGGTAAAGAGTGAATTTGTACAAAGTGATGCAGATCCATGTTTATACGTTCGACAACGTGGAAAAACAAAGATACTGTTAGCACTGTATGTTGATGATGGGTTATTGGCTTCTAATGACTCTGATGCTGAGACATTCATTAAAAATGAATTAAAGTGTCGATTCAAAATAACCACAAAAGCAGCATCCTATTTTTTAGGTCTAGAAATAGAAAACAGTAAAGATGGTAGTATTAAAGTACACCAAGCGGCCTATACAAAGAAAATTCTAGAAAAATATGGTATGAATAATAGCAAAGTAGTGGGAACGCCGATAATCAAAGATTCGGAATTAAACACCGAACACATGGAAGATAATTATGTAAATTTTCCTTACAGACAGGCTGTAGGAGCACTCAGTTATCTAATGGTTGGTACAAGACCAGATATATCATATGCCCTGAGTGTTATATCTAGAAATCTGGAAAATCCTACTAAAAAGAATGTTGTACAAGTAAAGAGAATATTTCGTTACTTGAAAGGAACATCTGGGAAAGGTTTAGTATACAAGAAAGGTGAGAAACGCCTTGTATGCTATAGTGATGCAGATCTCGGAGGTGATACCATGAGTGGTAGTTCTACAAGTGGAATCATATGTCTGTATGGAGGATCAGCTATTTCGTGGAGAAGTTCTAAACAAACTTCAGTGGCTCTCTCTTCCACAGAGGCGGAGATTGTAGCTGCTAGCGAAGCGTGCAGGGAAATAGTTTGGTTGAAAAGATTATTCCAAAATTTATGTGGTACTATTGAAACACCCATCCTATGCATAGACAGTGAATCTGCTATAAACCTTGCCCACAATCCATCTTATGAACGTCACCGAAAAACTAAACACATTAAGTTAAAACATTTTTATGTAAGAGAATGTGTAACACTAGGTGAGATAAAGATACAACATGTGAGTTCTGAAAATGAATTAGCAGATGTATTCACAAAACCATTGTTTAAACCAAAGTTCTTAAAGTTCTGTGAAATATTTGGTTTAAAATAAAGAGCAGGGCATGTTAGGAATGAGGTTTCTCTATGATAAATATCTGTTGCTATGGTTTTGTTTATTCACCAAATAATATACTCTCGTACATTAAACGTCTAAAACTTAATTCTTTTTCATTTATCTTTAATAGTCTGCGTGAGCAGACATGGAAGTAGTAAGTACTTTGTACAAAGTACTTACTACTTCCATGTGAGCAGAAAATTCATAAACAAGATAGAAACAAATGACAAGATAGATGTATTAGTGATTGGCACAGCCGACACTCGCACATAAATATATCATAATCAATAGATTCATTTAAATATGGAGTTCATTTGTTACAGTTTAAAGTTCATAACACAAAATAAAAATGCAAACAGGCCTCAAATATTTTATTTATCTTCTATTTTATTATAATCGAAATTAAATACTTAAAAAAAACAGCATGATTAATGATTGAAAAGTTTACATGTCTCATCACTATCGAATTTAACTGTCAAAAGATGTACCACGCGATGTACTGACACGTGTCACGATTTGCGAATCATAGGCTTGGTCTATACTAGGGAACGATTCAATAGTCTAGGGTCAAAACATATTGTGATACATAAACATGCATAGATGTTACAGAGAGTGATGCAGAAATGTGTAACCGTTGATCGTGGTGCAAATTCATTAGTCAGATGGCTTGCTGCAAGTTTTTATCAATATACTCGTAAGTCATCATCACCCACAGCCTTCCGTGACCCACTGCTGGGTATATGCCTCCTTCTGTCTACGTTAACCTTCTCTGTCCTGGGCCATCATACTCCAGTTGTTGCAAGCAATATTAATCCTAACTAATATTATAAATGCGAAAGTGAGTTTGTTTATTTGTTACCTCTTGACGCTTCATCTACTGAACCAATCTTCCTGAAATTTTGCATACGCATAGGTAGAAGTACGGAGAAGGACATAGGGTACCTTTCATCCCGGGAAAAAGCTCTGTTCCCGTGGGAAATTCACGCGGGCGAAGCCGCGGGCAAAAGCTTGTACTATATATTTTTTTAATATAACTAAGTACTTATATAAAACTCTTCCGACGACAGACAATCCACAGCCAAAACTACTGGGCGTAGGTAGCTGTTTGGCATGTAGGTTCCTTAGGGAGTGTAGGGGAGCTCTGAGAGAGGATTTCCCGGAATACACACGGGAACAAATTCCCAGGCCAATGCCAGTAAGATATATTATCGCTTCACAATTATTTATAACGAAAAAGGTCAAAAATGATAAATCCGCACATCCGCATGATAGCGGGTTATCAAAACCACAGATTTGACAAAATTCCAAAAATTAAATAAAAATACGATGTATTTTTTTTAAAAGATAACGTGCATCGCTTCCATCCCGTGTGTCGGCCATTTTTTGAGATAGAAGTGTGACCGGAAGGTCATACATAAATACATACATAATGTGATAACACAGATGATATAATACTAGGCATTAGAGGCCCGCCACGAGACCAAATTTTATTTGCCAACCGTAGAAAATAAGTACATGCTTTTCTTTCATACGTAATGTATTTTGATGAATGAAGTTTATTGATTTTATACTTCGTGTGATTTTACTACTACTACTTTTATACTTATGTGCTATTCCCGGTATTTTTCTGCCCGTGTACCAAATTTCATTGATATCATCATCTCACTTCCTCACTGAGACCCATCGAAACTTTATAAACGATACGAAATGTTGCGCTTACGCAATACATAAAACACCGTTATCTCATACTGAGATGCGTTGAGAACATACGGACAGACAGACTGGGCGTTTCTGCTTAGTAGTGGTCTCTCTAAAAATTATTTCCATGCTGAAGTTAATCTTATCTTAACTAACTTAACTAATATTATACATGCGAAAGTGAGTTTGTTTATTTGTTTGTGACAAACACTTCAAGCTTTATCTACTGACCCAATCTTCCTGAAATTTCGCATATGTACATGACATATATACTCGTGCATAGTTGGAAGTACTGAAAAGGACATAGGGTACCTGACCTTTCAGCCCGGAAAAAAAGCATTGTTCCCGTGGGAAATTCACGCGCGCAAAAACTAGCTATCTTTACAAAGTAACAGTATTACGAAGCTATCTTTACAAAGTAACAGTATTACGAAGCTATCTTTACAAAGAAATAAAACGAACACATTACAAAGCGTCCGCGGACAGTATTACGACCCGTATATTTCCACCATTGACAGTGAAAGTTACTCGATCCATTCAATAGCAATTCAGCTCAAATACGGAAAAGCTGTTATCTAACGATGACTATAATGATATTGTAGTTCAATTGTCATCGACAAGGCAAGGTGAAGATCGGTTATTGTGGTTTGTGGTGGCCAAATAAAATGTGGCAATTTTGAAAAACACTTTTTTTACACGCTGATGCCTTTTATAATTAAAACTAGCTTTTGCCCGCGGCTTCGCTCGCGTTAATCCTTTCTTAGCGGATGCCTACGTCATAACATCTACCTGCATGCCAAACAGCCCGATCCGACCAGTGGTTTGGGCTGTGCGTTGATAGATCACTATATGTCAGTCACCTTTGAGTTATACATATATAGATAGACAGATTAACACTTTATTGCACCATTTATAGAAAAGAGTATACACAGTTGGGTGATTCCGGGAATTCACTAAATTTCAATTATGCCAGGGTCCTAAAAAAACATATGACATTTTCTGAATACAAAATTATTTCGTAATGGAACTACAGGACATTCTCTCATGGTGCTATTAATTGAAGAAAATATATAATTGTAATTTACAAAGAAAACAGCGAAAACACGCGTCCATCGTCAACACCATTTGCGTAATTTTTGGAGACTCCGTAATATTTATATTAATTCTTAATAAAATAGGAATATATAAGCGTGTTACTATATTTAATATAAATCCCTAATTATCGTACATTGATTTTCTGAAGAAATGGCTATTATATAATTATTTAATATAGTTAAAAAATATATTTTATATTTGTAACCATAAAATCGTCAACACCATTTTACTAAGATCAAAATACATATTTCTTTTAAACCCTGCGGGGGGAGGGGGAACGGAGCGATTAGTCGCGTGCGCAGCCCTGTCCTAGTCTCAAATCGGGAGCATATGAAATTCACGCCTGTTGTGTTAAGCAAGAAATAAATATATTTAATTCAGAAATTCAAGTGTAACCAAATTACCATCATCCCCGTTTGGAGTCATAAGGTAATTAAGCTGTGTTACTATCTTTTTCGTATTCAATTACTTACATTAGGATGTATAGGAACTTCAATCAGAAAATATATTTAATATAAAAACTTCTTTGTTTCCAGAAATTTCGAGCAAAATAGGCTTAAATATCATCACCATTGGTGTCAACTCCATATATTACATTGAAATGGTAATGATGTTTTGTAAATGGCGATGACGCCGTGTCATTTTAAAATCGACATCCTTCCATGCAGCTTTGTATGTGGGCGTATAAAAGAGACCGTAGAGACCTACCTTGTACCAGCTATTTCTCTTTTTGCCTAAATCGTCAAAGTCGATTAAGGAAATGGGCTTCAAATCAACAGGTGATGAGCTAGCCTCCAGTACTACACTTTTACTTATTCCCGTTTTACCACCTCGTTAACATAGTCTTTGGATTTAACAACCCTCGGTTTTGTTTACCCCGCAAAGTATTAAGACGTGGTTTTATGGCTAGAAGGCAAGCGTACGCTGATAAAAAAGCTGATCTGATAAAAGGAAGGAAGAAAAAATGCATTTTTTAAGCATAGGTGAAAATCTCCTAGAGATCAAAAAATTCAAAGACAGAAATGGCGAGAAGCAGCAAAAAAATACAGACAGAAAAAGAAAGAAGCCAGTAAAATGTCAATATTGCCAATAGAAATTATACATGTAGAAGCGCAACACAAAGAAGAAAATGAAAATGCGAAATTTAAAACCGATGGGGAAGAAATATTACACTCATCAAATCCTTTGAATCAATGTAACTAATCTAGAAAAATAACAAGATTTTAAATAATGGAACTAAGAAAGAGAATCAAAATGACTAGAATAATTAAAGCACAATAAATAAAATTAAATATTTGAAAAGGAAGATTCAGGAATACGAGAATAGAGCCATGAAGAATTTCCCTACGGAAAATAAAACAGAAACTAAAGAAAAATCAAGATTGAAAACATATAAACATAAAAAACCTACATTTAAACTTGAAAAAGTTATCGAAAATTTTTTTATTGACGACTAACAGTGTAATTTTGGCCGGAAAGAAACAATACACGACAAAAAATAAAGATTACTAACATATGATATATATGCGTAGACTACTAAGAAAATATGTTTTCTACTTAATATTATTTCTATAAATAAAAAAATAAGTTTATACATCGTATTTTATTTTAATTTTATTCCATATACATCATTACCATTTGACTTTTGTCAATACCATTCAACGCGAAATCATTACCATTGTAAGATTGTCATCACCATACACGCAAAAAAAATTAAAGTGTTCCATTTCCTAAAATCCTTGTTTGATTTTAAGGCACATTGGTATATTTATATGTCCAGCCCTTACGAACATTTATATCATGTCATACACGCTCATCAAGGTATAGGAAAAAAAGTGAAAAAAAAAATTGTCAATCGGAACGAAATTCTCGGATTCACCCAGTTGTAACAAAATAGTAAATACATAAATGTAATTTCTTTCAACCTTTTTTGGGTGGAAAGAGTAATATAAGTGAAAAGACTAATAGATGTGTAGAAAACAACGTGGATATAATACCAAATGAGTATGTAAGAGGAAGCATCAAAATGGTAAAACTGAATAAAAAGTTAAACAGTTATAGGTTAGGTACGATGGTATGGATATAAAGATAGTCATATCACCAACATATCACAGAACAGAAGAGTCACACGGAACTAGAGATGGGCGGTCAGTAAATACTAAATAGTATTTACTGGGTAAGAATGATAAATATGAGTATTTATCCGTTTTTACTCATTCTTACTGAGTATTTATCCAAAAGCATGAGTAAAAACTTTTGTATGCAATGGAGCCCTAATTTAATACTTTATTTAAGTTAACCTTTCATTTATAGTACTGAAAATGGGATCTGTTGATTATCAGGAAAAAAATAGTATTGAAAGCTGCACATCAGAACAATTAATGTTCTTTTCAGGTAAAAATAAACTAGCCGCGATACATTTATTGTTCTCGTCGGGTTAGAATAAAAGGTTAACTAAACTTTAAAATTCTTAGCACTAGCCGCGGCACATTTAAGCTTATTGTTCACGTCGTCGGGTTAGAATAAAATAGATAGGTAGGGTGCTTAAAGTGAAATATGGTCCCATACGGAAAAAGTCATGAAACTTGGCATGAATGTAGCTTTCATATATGTATTTCAATCTTGATATGGAAACACATCGAAAAATTTATGTTTCCCCCCCTTGCCCCCTTTTTATGTCCCAAAACGTGGTTGTTCTCATTTTTTATGAAAACGGCAAAAGCTACGCTAAAACTGTCAAAGACCAATTGTTATTAATTAAATTCTCTATAATATTGCTCTTAGATGTACGTTGATAGGACTTATAGTTTACAAAATATGCCCATGCTACAAGAATGGTTTTTTTTAATGCGAACTTTTACTTTTACTGCACGGTCTTGGTGAAATTTCGTATTTTCGTAATATTCGATATTCGATTTCTGATATAGTGGTCCCAGACTTCGTGTCGACATATGTTAACATCACCAACAAAGTACCTCTTCCAATTGGGGAGGGGGAAGAGTACACCCCGCGCGCTACAAGCGAATATTCCAGCCTATCCTGTTGAAATATTATATCGTATCTGGTATCGTCTCCATAGAAATTAAGGACCAGGAATTCATTTTTGATAATACTTTGGTACCACCATTTCTAAGAAAAAAATCGATATTTTTTGCTAAAAAGTAAAAAAAATATTATTAATTTAATTGTCTGTTAAAAGCACGATCAAAGTGCTTCAAGATATAACACGGGTAAATCTGCGTAAAATAAATTTTAATAGTAGGCATATATATTTTAGTTTATAAAAAATGCATATTTTAGATATAATGTTAGTTAGATTTACCCGTCGTGTTATAAAATCTTGAAGCACTTTGAACGTGCTTTGAACAGACAATTAAATTAATAATTATTTTTTACTTTTTAGCAAAAATATCGATTTTTTTCAAAAATTAATTAATGGTCCTTGTTTTATACGGGAACAATATCAGACACGATATAATATTTCAACAAAATAGGCTGGATATCTTCGCTTGTAGCGCGCGGGGTGTACTCTTCCCCCTCCCCAATTGGAAGATGTACTTTGTTGGCGATGGTAACATATGTCGACACGAAGTTTGGGACCACAATAATATATGTATATCAGAAGTCGAATGCTGTCCGTGATATTAAATACGAAACTCCACCAAGACCGTGCTGTCTTCTTCTTCTTGGCGTGTCGATTGCGATTCCAACGATCCATTCAGATTGTACCCAAAAAGTCTTCCGCCACTTTTACAGCCGTGCAGTAATAGTAAAATTTCGCATTAAAAAATATATTTTAGCATGGGTATATTTTGTAAACTGTAAGTCCTAACACCATTTTTCAGATTTATTCCTATATAAGTACTGTTAGACCTTGCTTTCAGCCAAATTTCATAATTTTAGGTGGTAGGTTTTGATTGCTGCCTGAAATCGCAAAATATGGCAAAAATCGCAACATTTACGATAATATTTCTTGATCGCGTTGACGTATAATTTTGATTATTTTTTTGCTGAAAGAGACAATGGATCCGATTCGAGTATTCGATATTAATTTTAACTTGATACCTTTAAGGCCCG
Source organism: Ephestia elutella (assembly GCA_018467065.1). NCBI lineage: Eukaryota > Metazoa > Arthropoda > Insecta > Lepidoptera > Pyralidae > Ephestia > Ephestia elutella. The sequence goes on along the minus strand of CM031574.1, from coordinate 4,048,225 downwards.
CACTAGGCCAACGAAACCTAAGATTTGCACCCGCTACTCCCTACCCAGTTCGCCCGCACGCATCCAATCCGAGTTCTAAATAAATGCTCGCGGGGTCGCGGGCGGCGCGGTGGCTCAGAGGCGGATGGTTAAAGCATGCGGGCAATTATACGTATTATTTTTTTAAAAGCTTTATAAAAAGATATTTAAAAAAGTAAGTAACATAATCCCTGCCTTATCTATAGAGTAATTTATTCAAAAATTTTCAATCTTTACTTTAATGTATTGCTTGAATAATAGCAGTTTAAAGTGTTAATTATAGGTGATTTGGAGGCAACTTCGCATTTTTTTTCTATCGAGAAAATTTTATGCAATCGTGTTTTTGAGTAACATAATCCCTCGTGCTAGTCCTGAAGTTTGCTATATCTTAATTTTACGTTCAGTTTTACATTAATGTAGATATTACAGACGATCATGTGAAGCAATCTGGCCTAGTACGGGCCCTTAAGCGTTCCTGAGAAAAAAAAGTTTGACAGACAGACGGACAACAAAGTGATCTTATAAGGGTTTCGTTTTTACCTATTGAGGTACGGTACCCTACAAATGAGAAAAAACTCGATTTGGGATATAAAAGGGGGAGGGAAAGGAGGGTAACAATCATTTCTCGGTGTTTTTCCATATCAATATTAAAATACATATATGAAAGCTACATTTATGCCTAGTTTCATGCTTTCTTTCGGATGGGACCATAAAATCGATTTTTGTTAGGACAAGGAGCCGTACTAAAAGGTTAACTAAACATTAAAATTCTAAGTACTAACCGCGGTACATTTATTGTTCTCATCGTCGGGTTAGAATAAAAGGTTAACTATAAAAATTAAGGTTAAGTTCAGTCCTTTACTAACGAACGCGTGCACTTTCTAGAACTGGTGAAAGCCAAATGTCGTTTTCAAGTGAGGTACGCGTGTTGTTGCAAGTAACAATGAAACCGGCCAAGTGCGAGTAGGACTCGCGCACGAAGGGTCCTTACCATTATTTATACAACATTAGACAAAAGCTAAACGGCAAAAAGAAAAACACGTTTGTTGTATGGAAGCCCCCCTAAATATTTATTTTATTCTATTTTTAGTATTTGTTGTTATAGCTGCAACAGATATACATCATCTGTGAAAATTTTAACTGTCAAGCTATCACAGTTCATGAGATACAGCCTGGTAACAGACAGACGGACAGCGGAGTCTTAGTAGGTAATGGGTCCCGGTTTTACTCTTTGGGTACGGAACCCTAAAAAACACTATCCTACAAACGATTATTGACAGTATTTGTGGATTTAGAAAAAATACATTTCAATTTTGGTACTTTTCCATCAAGTACTTATTAATTAATCACCCCAATAAGTTCTATATCCTTTATAATTTTGTAAATTCACAGTTCCAATTCAATTTATGAGACTAACTAATCAAAAAATATTTACTGTCGATTAAGGATAAAAACTCAGTAGAAATGGATATTTATGAGTATTTACTCATCCTTGGATAAATACTCAGTCCTTAACCCATCTCTACACAGAACAGAAGGGTCATGGAAGTAAGGAACGACAAAAAAGAGAAAGGAGGATATGAATTGTGTCAAAAATAGCATGAGTAAGAACGGGATATCGATGAAATGGAGAAGATGGTAGAAAAATCGTCTCGGTTCAATGAGGGTTATCGCTTTTAGTTGGTGCTACTGGCGAGTAAGGTACTGTCATTTGAGTTTGACAACAGATGACAGTTTTGTACCATCTGACAGACGTCACTTACCAGCAGTGCCAACTAGTGAACGGTTACCCTCATGTGGAAAGACCCATTTCCTGTATTATAACTTCGATATTGCACTTTTAATTTTTCCTTTTTACACGACTGACCAAAAAAGGAGTGTTATGTTTTCAGGGTTCATGTATGTATGTATGTATGTATGTAATTTCTTTATTCCACCATAAGTCCTGAACGGCTTAACAGATTTTGATGTGAGAGGTATTGTTAGATTCCTTGCATTAGCCCGAATGACATAGGCTATGTAAGATGTCAGTCGTGTTTTTTATTTTAAATTACTTAGCTTGTTAACTATTGTTTTTTTTTTCAAAAGGATTCTCCCAGGGGTTGGAATACCGGTAAAAATTTGGTACCGGTACCTCTCCGAAATAAAGTACCGGTAACTGGATTGGTATCGTTAAGTTTGGTACCGTTAATAACAGAGGTACCGTTAAGCATAGTAACGATATTTTTTACCGGTACCTCATCGAAACAATGGTACCGGTAATTGGATTGGTACCGTTAAGTTTGGTACCGTTAAGCACAGCGGTACCGTTAAGCATGGTAACGATAATTTTTACCGGTACCTCATTGAAACGATGGTACCGGTAATGATATTGGTACCGTTAAGTTTGGTACCGTTAATAACAGAGTTACCGTTAAGCATGGTAACGATAATTTTTACCGGTACCTCATTGAAACGATGGTACCGGTAATGGTACCTGGTAACGGTAAATGACAGTAGCTAGGGTAGTCACAGGTGGCACCTTTCGTAATGGTCGGTTACGGGATGGGTAACCAGAAATGTTTTATCTCGAGCTTCTCCATGCTTCGGAAGGCACGTTAAGCCGTAAAACTGTTGAATAAAGTATGGTACCATTTGTACGGTTAACATTAGGTACCGGTAATACTCTGTATATTACCGTTAAATTTTAACAGAATGGACATACCGTTACTTACCGGTAGTTATAATGTGACTTTGGTACCGGTAATTACCGTTAAAATTTTAACAGAATGAAATTACCGTTACTTAACGGTACTTGTCATGGTAATTTGGTACCGGTAACAAGCTACTATATATTACCGTTAAAATTTTAACACAATAGAAATACCGGTACTTAACGGTACTTATAATGTTAATTTGGTACCGCTACTTTTAACAGAATGGAAATACCGTTACTTAACGGTACTTTTAATTCGAATTTGGTACCGGTACCAAGCTTTTTTCCGTTACCTATATTACCGTTAAAATGTTAACAGAATGGAAATACCGTTAATTACCGGTACTTATAATGGGAACTTGGTACCGGTAACAAGCCCTGGATTCTCCGAAGCAATGACATTCTCCGAAGAGTACTCCCAACGGCCCCGGCGCGGAGCCGCCCCAGTAGAGAGACTGTTGGAAAAAATGCTTCAATGGCTCTTGCGTTGACGGGGTCGTTGGAAAAAATATTTCAACGGCCCAGGTGTTTTTTACACGACTGACCAAAAAAGGAGTGTTATGTTTTCAGGGTTCATGTATGTATGTAAGTATGTATGTATGTAAGTATGTATGTATGTAAGTTTCTTTATTCCACCATAAGTCCTGAACGGCTTAACAGATATTGATGTGAGAGGTATTTTTAAATTCCTTGCATTCCCCCGAGTGACATAGGCTATATGACGTCACCATAAAAACAAAATGGTGGATTATATATATGCGATAAATAGCAGACCAAAAAAAATAAAATTTGGTCAATCTTATCGAGTGGGGTATCAAATTGAAGGGCTTTAGAAGGCGATTTCAAAAATGTATATAACTTATATGTTTGTATGTGCTTTTTGAGTAAAAACTCGTCAGTCGTGTTTTTTATTTTTAATAATTAGCTTGTTTAAATACGGGACCAAGGAGCTGTTGGGAGTTGGGCGTCACTCTCTCCGTATATGACCAAGAGCCTAATCGGCTTAAACCATAGGTATAAAAACGACACGGATTTTTTCATCTAATTTTAAGGCATAGACCACCTGAGTTATCGGTATTTTACAATATCAATTATGGAAATGATGACCTTCGAATCGTTATAGTTTCTTTCCATTGTTCTATCTGTGGTAACTCTTTGGCAATCGACCTTGAAACGCGACTAGTAAATGAAGCAAATAGCAGACAGTTTGCTTAGAGCTGTAATTTGTGAATGAGATTTCAACAGTGGTTTATGAATTTCACTTGTTGCTCCCGTTTTCCGTTGTCCCTATTAAATTGTCCTCGTGATAAGGACAAAAATAACGGGGTCAAGATGGTCTTTAACAGCATTTTGGGGAAATACTGTAGCGTTGACTGGGCGGGACACGTTTGTCGTATGCGATCAGAAAGGTGGGCGAGATTGGCTACCTTCTGGTTACCGGACGGCCGTAGAGGACGAGGCAGACCTAGAAGGAGATGGCGGGACGACATAAACAAATTCTTACGTAAGTGGCCACAAGTACATGAGGGATTTTCCGAGACCCAAATAAAAAAAAAAATAGTTCGAGATGAATTCATAGGTGGCGCTTAGTAAAAGGCGAGACTATTCAAAAAGCAAAAATGCACGGTACTGGCATTAAAAAAAAAACTAATAAAAAAACATCTAAAAAGTATCAATATTGTGATTTGTGCAACTGTCAAACTGTTATGTGATTTTTTTTCTGCCTCTGGCTGACAAGAAAAAGCGCACAATATAGGTACAGTCATTATTACGACAAACGTAGACAATCGGCTTTCAATAAAACGCCATCGGTTGAGACTTTTTTATACTGATTTTTTTTAGCTGTCGGAAAAATCGCTCATTTGCGATAGAGAGATAGAGACGAGTAGAAAAAAAAGGGGAAAGCCTTTGTCCAGCAGTGGGACAAAAAACCTACCTAATTAAAAAAAAAACTGTAACGTTGAAGATGCGTCTCCAACTCCCATCAGCATAAGACAATGGACAAAAAAGTAAATCCTAACTAATATTGTAAATGTGAAAGTGAGTTTATTTATTTGTTACCTCTCCACGCTTTATCTACTGAACTGAACCAATCTCCCTGAAATTTCGGATACACATAGTTAGAAGTACTGAGAAGGACATAGGGTACCTCTCATTCCGGGAGAAGGCACTGTTCCCCTGAAAAATACACGCGGGCGAAGCCGCACAAAACGTGTTATTTTTTAATATTCGATCAGTTACGAGTACCAAATAATGCATTCACTCCTGAGGTACTTATGCGATATTTACTCGGTAACATACATACATATTATCACGCCTTTTTCCCGTAGGGGTAGGCAGAGACTAGCGATTTCCACTTGCTACGATCCTTACAGCTCTCTCTCGCTTCCTCTACACTCATCACTCTTTAACAATAACAACACAATGTTACGAACTACTATTTAAAAATAAAAAAAATAACAAATAACTCTGTAACAATTTTCAAACAAAAGTAAAAGCTGTTATAGTCTCTAAATAATTTTTATTATTTATTCCATCAAAGAATTTTCCCTTTATGACTCTTGACACATTGTCAACTATCAACTATCTCTTTAATTAACTTGATTGAAAATTAACAAAGAGAAACTGTGGACACTCACTCGCATAACTTTTCTGTCCAATAACAAAGTTTCTAACGCTGGAAGCAGGGTTGCCAGATGGAATTTTCTATTTCTCCCCAAAACGGAAATTATATTTCTCCAAAATGATACTATTTTTATTAATTTTACCCAAAGGCCCAACCGGTTTTTTGCCCGTGTTCCTAACGGCTGATGAGCTTTTTTTTTTCAACAACAAGAATTAAGGAATTCAAGGAATCGAACCAGAAACGTACGAATAAATATTATTTGATAGTTCGAAAACGTACAGAGATAGTCTACGTTCGAAAACGATTGTTAAATTAAACGTCTTGCACGTTTGTAAGATGCATGTTCGTTTCATTACAATAAGAAAGGAGGCGTCAGAAAACCTAAAAAAAAAAAATACCCAAAATTCTCCACGAGATTTATTTTTCTCCAAACATTTCTCCAAAAATTCCATTTCTCCAAGAGTCAAATTTTTACCCAGAATTGCGAATAAAAAACCCAATCTGGCAACCCTGGCTGGGAGCAGTTCGTAAACCTAGTATGTACGGTAATGACCTATGTATGGTGGTCAATGTCCTTGTGGTCTTCGATTTGATACCCAGCCTGAGTAAACATGAGATTTTTTCTCACTATCCTGTAGTTAATATTTTAGTAGGTACAACTATTATATGTAAAGGCTTTTTCTGTTACCGATGGACAGAGAACAAGCTAATTATTAAAAATTAGAAACACGACTGACAACTCACATAGCCTATGTCACTCGGAGGAATGCAAGGAATCTAAAGATACCTCTCACATCAAAATCTGTTCAGCCGTTCAGGACTTATGGAGGAATAAAGAAACTTACATACATACATACTTAGCAATTTCTCAATTGGTTGCCTGGAAGAAATTGCTTTCAGCGATAAGGCCGCCTTTTGCGCATCTTCCTTTCTTGTTTTTAGTTGTAAGTTACTTTAAGTATCTTAAAATGTAATTTCTTGTGTGTTAATAGTAGATTTTACAACAAGTGCACAAAACGAATCATTTTTATCCGAAGGCGAGGGCTGATAGTAATGTCGAGGATAAAAATCGTTTTGTGGACGAGTTATAAACTCTGCTTTTCACTTCGATTGCGAGGAAATAGAACAGTACACGCACGAAAATTCACGAAAAAACAAGAGCTGTTTCCCGCCGTTTTATTTTTTTTACATCTTACTACATTGATATTAGGCTTGGGCTGCAGACCTATACAGCCTACTATCTACTATTAAATTAATTTTGTAATAATAATTTTCTTAAATTAATTAAATTATTTTAATATTGTTTATGTCTTAAAAAACACATAAGGCAAAGAAATTAAAGTACATATTATAAAATAACAGATTTTATCTATGAACTTCTTATTGTGTTTGGCTGTATGGCTCATTTTCTTTGCCTTAATATAGATACATTTATGAGAAGCTACGTTAATGCCCTTGTGCACAAAATTCGATTTTGTGCAGCCTATATCCTGCACAAATAAGCACTTTCTGAGCATGAGAAGAGAAAAATAATTTTTGTTGTTGTTGTTACTTACATTACATGAACCCTGAAAACATAACACTCCTTTTTTGGTCAGTCGTGTAAAAAAGAGCCTACCTCTTTTTACACGACTGACCAAAAAAGGAGTGTTATGTTTTCAGGGTTCATGTATGTATGTATGTATGTATGTAAGTTTCTTTATTCCACCATAAGTCCTGAACGGCTTAACCGATTTTGATGTGAGAGGTATTTTTAGATTCCTTGCATTCCTCCGAGTGACATAGGCTATATGACGTCACCATGAAAACAAAATGGCGGATTATATATGCGATAAAAAGCAGACCAAAAAAATACAGTTTGATTAATCTTATCGAGTGGGGTATCAAATTGAAGGGCTTTAGAAGGCGATTGCAAAAATGTATATAACTTATATGTTTGTGTGTACTTTTTGAGTAAAAACTCGTCAGTCGTGTTTTTTATTTTTAATAATTAGCTTGTTTCTCTGTCATCGGTAACAGACGAGATGGGCGGACGACTTGAGAGCGTTTACAAAGAAGCAGGAAGGAAAAGACCAAAGATAAAGATACGTGGAGGAAGTTAGGGGAGACTTTTGCCCAGCATTGGGACTGTGGGACACAAATAGCTAGCTAAAAATTGTAAAATATTTCCCGCGGCCTATTAATCTGTACCGCGGCTCATATATCCACTCAAATTAATAAAATTGGAGTGTCTGTAACGTCCACGACGTATAAAAAATTGTCATTCTAGATTTTTTTTCTTCTTTATAGAAACTTTATGGAAATTTTCCTAAAACTGTAAATAAACAAAAGTGTCTGGGTACTAGAGGATTACTGGTAAACAAAATTTAATTAAAATTTTGCAATTATTTGTATGGATAGTAAATACCGCGCGGATGAAGTTGCGGGCACAAGCTGGTATGTAATAGAAACCGCGAGTTCAATGCTTTAGAAAATAAGTATTTACAAATCAATCAATCGGTGACTAACGAGTTCCTATCGTGAATGTAATACGTAATTAGGGAGTGACATTTTAATTCGATGCCTCTTTGAAATACAAAAGAATCATCTTAAAGAACCACATCAGTAATCAAAGCAGGTATTTCCCAAGACGTATACCAAAACACCCATTACTAAATGTACGATCATATGACGCACGCGCAGAAAATCCCACTTCTGATGTAAGAATGGGCTTTCCAAAAAACGTTGATCTATACATATAATCTATATACATATAATAAAACAGTAAAAATATTTTGTCTGTACATTTAGTATTTTTGACTGAAATGGATAGAGGGACACTTAAAAAGAATAATAGAAAGCTAAAATTTTTTTGGAATTTCTTGTCTTTCTGTCTGTCTGTATGTATGTATGTACGCGTTTCACGCAAAAACTACTGGACGGATTTGAATGAAACTTTTTTGTTGAATAGCTATTAAGCCTGGGCAACATATAGGCTATAATTGATTTTGAAAACTGGAACACCTGATGAAGAACCTTAACAGAACAGCTAAACTATAAGAAATATGGAAATGGTACATTTGCAAAAGTTTATCAATCTGATGAGCATTTTCTGTTGACGTATAAAAATCGAAGATCAGGATCATGTGATGAAGAACTTCAAGAGACCAGCTACACTATTAGTGTCCATCAGAATGTCCGGTCACTAAACGTATATTACATTGAACGTATGCCTAAACATTGCTTCCTAATTGCTTCTTTTTGCTTCCGATTAAAACAGAATTGCTTCCATCGTAAATTAGAAGAAATCAATATTTTTGGGTGACTGTTCATTCTGACATCTGAATGGCCGGTCACCTAGTCGTAGTGTCTTTGCTGTGTGGAATTCATAAAATCTTCATAAGCCAATAATTGCTGCCCATTTGTTTCCTTCAAACGTAGTATACGTGATTTTGAAATTATGATGGAAAACAAAATAAAATTATTTCGCCTCCAGTTCCTGGCAAAATTATAACTGCAATAATGTTCAAGTTCCATAATACTGGTTTTTATGAAAAGGTAGCGTTATTTCTGGTTTCGTGCAGTTATGATACGAAATAATCCTTAAAAACTTAATATTACAAAAGCGAAAGTGAGTTTGTTTGTTTGTTGGTTTGTTTGTTTGTTTGTTACCTCTTCACGCTTCATGTACTGAACCAATCTTCCTGAAATTTTGCATACACATTAGTTAGAAGTACGGAGAAGGACATAGGATACCTTTCATCCCGGGAAAAAGCACTGTTTCCGTGGGAAATTCACGCGGGCCAAGCCGCGGGCGAAAGCTAGTTAAATATAACTAGTAGTTCGCCGCGAACTTAGACCTCGCGATTATTACTCGCGTTTTTATTGATATACTCTGATTTCGACTCTTCTAACATAATTCAGTTCCCTAAATAAAATCTAGATGGCGTTATCCAAAGTTAGAACACGCTATGGTTTCGCGGACGTTTTTATTAATATTTCAAAAACTACTGAACCGATTTTGATGCCCAACGAACTTGAAAATTCTATTGATATTTCCTACATGCCTACTAAATTTCATCAAAATCGAACCATCGGTTCGGCAGTTATCGCGGTACAAACATACATACATACATACATACATACATACATACATACATACATACATACATACAAACAATGTGTTTCGCCCCCAACTCGATTTAGAGACCTTCGCTCGCTTCGCTCGCTCGGTCAATTATGAACTAAGTATTTAATTTTTTAAACAGCAGTTTTATGACATTATATAATGCAACGAAGTATGTTTATATTAATTTATCTAGCTATGTGTATGCAAAATTTCAGGAAATTTGGCTCAGTAGATGAAGCGTGAAGAAATAACAAACAAACAAATAAACAAACCAACAAACAAACAAACAATCTCACTTTCGCTTTTATAATATTAGTTAGGATAGTAGCTGGTCTCTTGGAGTTCTTCATCAGATGTTCCATAATCTTAAATTTTTATACGTCAGCAGAAAATGCTCATCAGGTTGAACGACTTTTGCTAAGGCGCCATTTCCATATATGTAATAGTTTAGCTGTTCTGTTAAAGTTCTTTATCAGGTGTGCCAGTTTTCAAAATCTATTATAGTCTATATGTTACCTAGGCTTAATTGCTATACAACAAAAAAGTTTCATTCAAATCCGTCCAGTAGTTTTTGCGTGAAACGCGTACATACATACAGACAGACAGACAGATAAGAAATTCCAAAAAAATTTTTTTTGCTTTCTATTATTCTTTTTAAGGCCAGGTCCAACCCCACATTCGAAATAATTGAAATATTTCATGAAGAAATTTACCTAATTAGAGTTTAATTACGAAGTGGAAAAATAATACAGGATATAGATTATGATCTCTATTAAGGTTTCAATCGTGTAATTTTTAATAAAAATACATATTTTCGGCTTAATTAATTCATAAAGGCACCGAAAATTTTGAAAATATTTCAGCTTTCAAGTCATGAAACTTAAAATTTTCAGCGATAACATATATATATTTTTATATAATTAGTTTATATATATGCTATATTAAAGTTTTAATCTAACACTTTTGTTTTAAAACTAATATTTTTAATGATATTTGAGAAATAGTTGCTAAATCGGTACAAAATCTGTTCGATCCTGCCAACGAAAGTAGAACATTGTGTTGTGCAATAAACTATCTTATTGCAACGCGCACACGCTGCGGTTAAGCGCAAATGAATTTTGTTTTTTGCAGCTCAGATTGGACCTGGTCTTAAGTGTCCCTCTGTCCATTTCAGTCAAAAATACTAAATGTACAGACAAAATATTTTGACTGTTTTATTATATGTATATAGTAGGTAAAGTATTCATAATTAAGGGAGGGTAGATACATATTTTACATCAAACCGTTGTGTTGAGTCGAGTGTTAGTGCAACGCGGTATGTTTATATTAATTTATTTCTTGTTAGAAGGTAAAGTATTTATAATTAGACGAGGGTAGATACATATTTTACATCAAACCTTTGTATTGAGTCGTGTGTTAGACGTTCACATTGCTGTAGTTACTATTACTTGCATTTGTTTATTTAAAAAGGAAAGAAAATTCTAAGTACCGTTAGAAGAACAAAAAAAGTCTTTTCGCAATTTAAACATGTTTTTTAAAAACCAGCAATGTGGAATTTGAGCATTATTGCAGTTATAATTTTGCCAGGAACTGGAGCCGAAATAATTTTATTTTGTTTTCCGTCATAATTTCAAAATCACGTATACTACGTTTGAAGGAAACAAATGGGCAGCAATTATTGGCTTATGAAGATTTTATGAATTCCACACAGCAAAGACACTACGACTAGGTGACCGGCCATTCAGATGTCAGAATGAACAGTCACCCAAAAATATTTGATTTCTTCTAATTTACGATGGAAGCAATTCTGTTTTAATCGGAAGCAAAAAAGAAGCAATAAGGAAGCAATGTTTAGGCATACGTTCAATGTAATATACGTTTAGTGACCGGACATTCTGATGGACACCACTATTACATACAATGGAAATGGCTCCTTAGCGAAAGTCGTTCAACCTGATGAGCATTTTCTACTGACGAATAAATATTGAAGATCTGGAACATCTGTTCCCGTTCATCAACATATATTCCCGCGGGACACGGGATAACCAAATGGCTGAAATTTTGAGTACTAGAGTTACCTGTGGTAGTAACCTAAACAGGTTACTACCATAGGTTACTACAGTTTGGAACACAAAAAGATTTTTCATCTAAGCGAAACTCACGCGGGCGAAGCCGCGGGCAACAGCTAGTCTTTAATAATTTGACTCGGGAGAATGAGCTTGTGCTAAAAGGAAAAAATAAGTTTAATTATATGTATTCTATCATAATATCTTGAAGCGCACCAAAACTATTCTTCTTAGCGCACCTTTCTTCTGTTATCGATTTCCTAATCTTCTCCTAACTAAAAACTAATATTATAAATGCGAAAGTGTGTTTGTTTGTTACCTCTTTACGCTTTATTTACTGAACCAATCTTCATGAAATTTAGCATACACATAGTTAGAAGTACTGAAAAGGACTTAGGGTACCTTTTATCCCGGTGATCCTGGGAAAAAGCATTGTTTCCGTGGGAAATTCACGCGGGCGAAGCCGCGGGCAAAAGCTAGTAAAAAATTATAAATGTTTTAAGCCCTGTCTCTCATCTCCTCCTTTAGTAGTATTCCTCATGACTGAGGGTCGTGGTCATTATGTCGAATGACATTCACACAACGGAGTGGTTTGCCATTGCTTTCTCCATTTCACACACTAGTTGATAATCATCAACCAGAGTGCAGGTTTCCCCACGATGTTTTCCTTCACCGAAAGCAAGTGGTGGTCAATGAAAACTACCATAAATGAGTTAGATTGGTATACAGACTCATGTAACACGGGCAGGATTCGAACCTAGGGCCTTTGCTGCCACAGGCGGGCGCCCTACCACTCGGCTACCACCGCTTCAGTCATCTATAGGACCGGGTAAACCTCTTGACAGTTTTCTAAGCATCATAATGATATACTTCCCATCACGTGAAAAGGCCGCTGGGAGGGTGTGAAACTTGCGCATGGGTACGACTGACGAACCAATCGCGCGCGCCGGTCGAGACCCGCCCGACCCCCGCTCACCGCATAGACTGATATATCGCCTACTGCGCAGCTTAACCGCCATCGGCCAAATTACGTGACGGCAACTTAACACGAATATAATACATAGCACGTTTATCCACCGATACAGATCTGACAACTTTCTTGTGTTGCCGTCCGTTTATAAAATACCTCGGGGGCAGTCGGCTGTGAATGTTGTTATTTAGGGTTGCGCAGGACAATGGAGAAACACCGCTATGATAATTAAATCATACTTTTTTTGTACACAAACAGTAGTCAAGACATTAAAAGTCCAGGAACGCCCTGGACGTTGATAGCACGACCTTGTACAGTCCAGAACCCTAATTATCCCGACTAGTATTGTAAATACGAAAGTGAGTTTATTTGTTTGTAACCTCTTCACGCTTATTTACTGAACCAATCTTCCTGAAACTCATACACATAGTTGTAGTACTGAGAAGGACATAGGGTACCTTTCATCCAGGGAAAAGGCACTGATCCTGTGGGAAACGCGGGCGAAGCCGCGGGCAAAAGCTAGTTCTCATATAAAGTACCGGTTCTTTCCGGGAGTGTGTATGGAGAATTTGTAACGAACCCTGCTCTTCAGTCCTCCAACTTCTTCTACAAAAAAAAATAACATCAATCCATTGTTCCGTTGTGACGTGAAATAAGGATAAACAAACACACTTTCACAGTTATAGGTATATAAAACCTATTAGTATGGATTCACATAACAATAAATTTACAACCTACTTGTACGGAACCCATTCAGTAAATTTAATCCTATGACTGTTTCGTGCCTAAGCATAAAAATGAAAATTTCTTTTTACAATAATACGTAATCAACGACGCGTATTTTAATAAAATAAATCAAAGGTAATATTTTAGGGAATCCCCATCCCCTCCCTTGAAAATAAGAATCAATAAGAATACAGGTAAATGAGATTGATTTTGCTTTGGGCAAAGAAAAAATACACTATTTGGGTGAGTTCCGTATATTAGAATCATTAGTGAAAGAAGAATCACATAAGTAACCAAAGTATTTCCCAAGATACATAAAAAAACAGATGTTTGGACGATAGCTCCGTACCAAATGACGTTACGCGTAGAAAATGGACTATCCCAAAAAGTTTGATCTCCAATGTAATAAATTAACTCAGATGAAAAACTCACGCTGATAAGTCGCAAAAATAAGTATAATTGGACGAATTCTGTGATATTTTCAACGTATGTAGGTAATTACCAAGTTCGTTGGTAATTACGCAAATTATTATCGGGACGAATACTTTATGAAAAGTCCAATTCTTAATTTTCCGTACGCCTCATTTTCCTGTGTAAACTCCATTTATTCTTACCAGTCCTATCATGTAAACAATCTTACCATGTCTTTTTGTGATTTTACAACAATATAAATTAAAGTAGCCTTTTTAGTATTAGATACGCTGAAATTAAAAGCCTAGGATGACACTTGTTTAAATTTATCATTTAATATTCTACTTTAAACATTAACACAAAACAAAAGATACATAAGACATTCTCTAAACAAACATGTAAGATCATGAAAAATAGCCGGCGAGGCCATGACAGCTCGTCCAAATCGCTGCACCAATCACAGCGCACCACTAGTGACGTGCCGCGTTTATAGGGATGGGCAGTCTTCTATCTTCCGTCTAACAGCTCGGCCATCCTGCAGATACTTCGGTCCCCGAAGTACCCGAACGCCCGGCGCCCGAGAGATCTTGGTGAAGAAGACCCTTCATTCTTCTTTCTTGTTTTGCCCGAAATGGGAGCAAATTGTTCTCAATGTCAAGGCTCCGAAAGCAGACATTGATTTAGTTTTATAGTCTCGTCATAAGTCATTAAACACTTAGTCTAGTCTTTAAGTAGAGAAACACGTAGTAAGCATAGCAAACAAGACTACCACAAAATCATATTATCTTCACCAAAATTTAGCGAGTGATTCTATGAACATTTAGACAACATCAAACGACCTATAATAAGCCTTCTCAAAGATGAAGTCAGATTTTCAACTAAGACATACAAAGAACGCCCTGTCGAGTTCCACAACTAATTTCACAACACAGAAATGGAGTGCGAAAGAAACGTACCCAATAGCCCAATCTAAACATATTCAAAATTTGCGAAAACCAACTAAACGTAAGAAACATCCGACTCAATAATAAATCAACTAAATAACCTGGAGAACCAAACCAAAGCAAACCTCAATATGCTAGCAACCACAACCAGAACATTTCCATCAAACCTTTTAGTCCTTTTGTGGAAGTCTTTGCCATAAAAGTATAGTAAGATTGTTTGCACTTTAGTTCGTTAGTTAGTTAGTCAGTTAGTTTTCACCGAGGCTCCGATAAGCAGGTGATTCATCTTTCTTTTTTTTTTTTTTGTATTATTTTTGTTTTGTTTTATTTATTTATTATTTTTATTTATTTTATTGTTCAAAGCCCCGCAGGCAAGGATATCCATCATATAGCCCCGCAGGCAAGGATATCCACCATACAGCCCCGCAGGCAAGGATATCCATCATACAGCCCCGCAGGCAAGAGTACTCATACCACAATGCATAAGCCATTTAAGGCAAGCATTTTCTTATGCAAGGCCCCTTACGGCAGCATATCATCGATAGTATCGATACCACAATGCATAAGCCATTTAAGGCAAGCATTTTCTTATGCACAGCCCCTTACGGCAAGCATTTCCTTATGCTCGGTTCTTTACGTCAAGCATTTCATTATGCACAGCCCCTTACGGCAAGTATTACCTTATGCTCGGTTCTTTACGTCAAGCATTTCATTATGCACAGCCCCTTACGGCAAGTATTACCTTATGCTCGGTTCTTTACGTCAAGCATTTCATTATGCACAGCCCCTTACGGCAAGCATTACCTTTTTCTTACTGCCAAAATATTATTATTGCTTTACTAGTTGTCTCCCTTTGGCATAATATATGTCTTTCACAATTGCCTTACTCGAATACATTTGTTAATCATCGCCATCCCATACTGGGTAATCATATACATTTACTCCCACAGTGGCGCAACTTATATTTTTATTCTATCACTCTGGGTTTTGCAAAACTTGTAACCCCTTAATGCCAGGTATTTCTCAATTACGGTGCCCTCTGAGGCGTCTCAAAGATCTTCCACAATAAGCATCTCCAATGAAGTTCTGTTCTGCACTAAATACTGGTGATATTTATGGTTTGGTATACGTTCGTAATTACTAATTCAAACTCTAGACTCCGAAGCAGGCATAAATAGTTCTTAGTACATTTTTTTTTTAATCAATCAATCAAATTCTTCATCTGCGTATATGGGTACAAAACATATCATATAAATTATTTGTCATACACTAAGGCTTCCATTTATTAACTTTGTCTATAGTTTCTTCATTGTCATTATTTTCAATTCATTTGGAAATATCTGTGGGAATCCAAATAAAATAACTCCTCTGTAGAATATTAATCATCATCATTACAGCCTTTGTTTCATCCGCCTCTGAATACAGGCGTCTTCCATTATCTTCTATTACTCCCTGTCTTAATAAAGTATTTTGTGTTGTATTGTCTTTAGTCTTTCTCATCCAAATGTGACCGATATTCTTCCTGATAACGTCCACTGGTCACTCTGCTGAACGACGTCTTCTCCTCGTGGTCTCTCTGGGTCTCCACTCTTATTATTTGTATTGAATATATTTGTTTTCTCTCGTTCTTCTGATACTCGTCGAGTCCAACGTTAAGTGCCCATACGCGTAACATGTCCTGCTCACTTATAGAACTTATGACGTTCTATTGTGGTACTCACATCTGGAATCATCATCTGGTATTTTGCCTGAGAGTACTAGTATCATAATTATCAGCTAAATTAATATCAATGTGATAAAATACTTCACTTATAAATCCATCACCTCGATGCCATCACCAGATCAATAACCATCTCAATCCAAAGTAACTCTGTGACACTTTTATAGTGGTTTATAAAATAGTTGATTGCTCCGGGCATGTAGAATTCATGGCCACTTTATTTAATTATAGTTTTATTCAAGGTGTGCTAACTATGATGCGTGACTTATTCAGAAGATTTACCAGAATGATTTTATATCATAATAGTACAGAATCAAGTACTATTTATTTTCCATCATGATCAAAATTATGGTAATCTGAAATACTGTAATGAAAAATACAAGGCAATATATATTCATTTAGTCTGTAAAACTGAATTAGACAAATGTATAACGAGTCGCCTTGAGATGCCCCTTGAGTCTTTCGCCCTGGGCCTTTGACCTTCCAGCTTCATGCCAAATACGCCATAAAATTTTAATTTATGCATGCTTTATGAGAAACATGTATTGGCATACCCAACAAATGCATGATTTGTAGCTGCCAATTCCTTGCACATTTGCACTTGGTGCAACAAACACTGTTAAAATTATAAAATAATACTTTAGGTACTGTTTATGAAATTACATGTTAAACAGGCTAGAAACTAGTAGCTCTAACCAGGCTTCATAATCAATCTAGTAAGAGATAATCCTGTTGTTATTACAACCCAACCTCTTCTCAACTATCATTTGAGAAAGGCAAATACATTATTCCAAATATTTAACTTATGATGAAAATCGTAACTCTTTTCCCAAAGCAATGTACTTTAATTGATTTTAACACTGATAATCACAGAAATCTGTTATTCTTCATTAAATTACGAATTAGACTACCATTAGTCAGTTTCTTACTATTTCTCTTAGATAACCTTTTCATATATATTATTTTTTTTTTATAAAGAAAAGATCTTACCATGGTTGTTGTATAGGCTTACTAGAAAATTATGTCTATCAGCATACCACCAAGTTATAGCCATTCATGCGCAAGGGATTAATTTATAATTAATCAACAGCTTTTCCATTCCAGTGAATATTCCATAGGCAAACAGAGCAATCATCATAATATTTTCCTCATGAATCCAAATACATCATTGTCCACCTATGAATTTCTGCAATAGACTTTGTTAACAGATAGAACACAACACATTAAAGTATTATCAAGTTCCACAATGACATATGATAAACAGTTCTGTACATCATGATTTTCTTTTACCACATTTCAGGGATACTATTCTTATAAGAACCTTTATTTTATTTAATCCTTTAGCATAGACACCTTAATTATGCCTTACCACATATACATTTAGGTAATTTAATTTGTGATTATGAAAATAACCAACAGTTGGGAATTACCACTATTTAAAACCAACCAGCATGGTCACAAATGAACTTGTCAAAATATTTTCATGAAATCTTAATTAACTTGTGAGTTTACAGCTCTCATAATAGTACCCATTTAACTCAAGATCTAACTTTAAGTTCTGTTCAAGTTCTCATTCAAGTTATCTGCATTTTAAATTTATTTTGTTTAGCCATAACACCAAAAAGACCAGAGAGCCATTAGCAAATAGACAAGAGAGCCATTATTTTGACATGTGAAATTATTTATTATTCATTATTATTACTTGGCTCTTTCTAATTTCTTTAAGAACATCAAACATCAATCATATTTGAAGTATGACTTATTCTGTAATTTGGTAATAGGAAAGACCTGAACTAAGAATCATTTCTGTACCATTTACTTACATGACATTAAGATTTACCTATATGTTAATAATAAAATGAGATGATGAGACCTCCTCTTTTCTACCCAAGTTGCTGTGCCCGACAGGGTCCATAAATGTACTTTCATTTATATGTCACCACGTCAACTTTATGGATGCAATAAAATATTGAGTATTGACCACACAACTTAGCAATCTTATTGATTTAATAAATGTATTACTTAGTTTTAGAAATTACCCATCTTTATTTAAATTACAATAAAACGTTAAGTATTGCTACTAGTATGTTCTTGCATATTATAGCATATTTCCAAAATTATCTAGCAAAGTCCCCATATTTTAAATATAGAGACAATTTATATTCCAAAACTGGTGAAACTGTCACGAAGCGAGAGTAATGCACTTCGTGCTTGACAGCTCGTTGTGCAATTTTGGGTTATAAACATAAAATCACTTCCAACCAAATTATAATAATGAAAATAGAATGTCAACTTTTGATAATAAAATAGATTTTAAGTTCTCATTCAAGTGGGTCAATCTTTCTGAGATTCTTTCATGGTATTATTGATTGTATGCATTGTATGTCAAGTATAGAGATAGGTACTTGGTCTAAGGTTAATTTAATATTTGACATCTTGATTAACACAAGTTTGACACATAGTAAAACTAAATAGTCAACATAGTGTATCTCTAAATTAATTCTTATTGGAATTCATAATATGAAAGAAAATGGTATTATGGTGTACCTAGGTTTAGTCAATTCTCAAACAACTAGACCATCTTAATATTTCTGCATATTATTAATAGTTCTCTCATAATCATAATATCATAATCAATTCTTTCCTATTATTAAATATGTTATAGTTATAGATCACTAGAAGTGGTAGGTACTCCCCGAGTCAGAATGGTACACAACCTCATTTGACACAAGCAAGGTTCAAACCTGGGATCCCTCAACACAAGTGACTGTTTCAATCACTTGACCACTACAGCTTCATCATTATCACCCAATGTACTCCACTGTAGTGACTAACCAAAACTTACTTATCATAGGATACTTTACAAATACTATCTTGGTTAGGCACTTTTGTCGTGCTCAGTGAACATAGGTATTTCTTTCGTTTTGTTTACGAACTTTTGATTTGACCTCTTTCAAGGACGAAATAGATAAGATTCATCATACATTTTAATAAGAAAAGCCTCGCGTGTTTGTAATAAAACAAGTAGGTTTATTGTTTATTCGTTTCGTAACATTACTTTGTGTGGTACCTAAATTAATCCATACGTGATTTTTATGTTACTATTTGTGGATAATAACAGCATTTAGATATACCCGTCCTTGATAATATTTAATTAACTTACCAAATATCCGCCATTACGTACATTTTTCTCCAAAATGGATTTCCTTGATTTATTTTATGTTATACGTACATTTTGGCTTGATGGCAACTAAACTTGCGTGATAATTTGGTATAATCCGAACAATACCTTTTTATTTTTATTTACATAATGTTATTTCCAATTTTTCAGCTAAAACATACAAGTATAGTGGTTAGTAGGTATTCGGTAGGTACTTGGATCTCACTTCTGAGATATTAGATACGCTGAAATTAAAAGCCTAGGATGACACTTGTTTACATTTATCATTTAATATTCTACTTTAAACATTAACACAAAACAAAAGATAGGTACATAAGACATTCTCTAAACAAACATGTAAGATCATGAAAAATAGCCAGCGAGGCCATGACAGCTCGTCCAAATCGCTGCACCAATCACAGCGCACCACTAGTGACGTGCCGCGTTTATAGGGATGGGCAGTCTTCTATCTTCCGTCTAACATTAGGAAATTACTTTCGTGGTTAATAAATGTTTTACTTTAGAATGTTTAAGTTTGAACTAATATTTGATTTATTTCCAACAAAATTCAACAAAAAGTACTGTGAAGATTGTTTACATGATAGGACTGGTAAGAATAAATGGATTTTATATGTATGTATGTATACTAGCTTGTGCCCGCGAACTTCGCGCATAATTTACTATTGTTTATATTTAGGGTTCTAAGCGGCGTATTAAGATAAAACCTACTCCAGATTTAAGTTGGACCTTCAATAATACAACAGTGAAAACCGCATCAAATTTGGTCCAGTAGTTTTTGCGTGACGCGCGTACAAACATAACAGATAGGAAGACAGACAAAAATTCTACAAAATATTGTTTTGGGTTCGAAGACTCCTCAGTTTATTTTCTTAAAGATCTTTTACTAGCCGCGCCCCGGGGCTTCGCTCCCGTGGGAAATTCGGGATAAAAAGTACCCTATGTGCTATTCCTGGTATTTTTCTACCCGTATAGTATACCAAATTTCATCGACATCCGTCCAGTAAAATTTGCGTGATAGCGTAACAAACATCCTCACAAACTCACATCCAAAATTTCGCATTTATAATATAGTAGGATGTACAGACACAGATAGGGTTGCCAGGCGTCCGGATAAAGCCGGACATAGGTAGGCTTTTTGATTGCATGTCCGGCCAAAATAAACGGTGTCCGGCCTGTGTTAGGCTTTTTACATTTCGCAAACGAGCGAGCGCCGAGCGTGGCCGAGCGCATTCGACGAGAGTCGACAGTATTACCAAAAAAATATTGATTTTACATACAATTTTTTTGTCTCAATAATGTAGGGTGTCCGGCCTTTCTACCCAAATGTCCGGCCAAACTGGCTGGTCTGTCCGGCTATTAGGTTTGGCAACCTGGCAACCCTAGACACAGACCAGTTACAAATTTATTAAATGAATATTGATACTGTCCTACTTCTGTTATTTTATTATTTGACAACATTTTTAATGATGTGTTGTTGTTACAAAGATTTCCCCGTAACAGTTTCCTTCAGTTGAATTCCGCTCGGAGCTGTATTGGTATTGACAGAACTGAAATAGGGGGTATAAAATGGCCACATAGATCTATTTCTCATTTCGTAAATACTCAAAAATAAACCTTAGAAATGATGTTTTAAGGCTCATTTTTAAAAATTTAGAAAGTGGAAAATGGATCGAATGTGACCGTTTTAGACGTCTCCTGTATGTTATGTTTGCAGAGAATTCACATGCCTTTGTGTCCGTTGCTATATCGATAGTATAACTAACAGCACAATCTACCCAGTATTGCAAAGTGACCTCTATTTCCAGGGAGTTAGGTCCATGAAATGGTCACTTTACATATAGATGATTGGACAAACGTGAGTGTATTATAAATACGATGGACAATGCACACAGATAGCAATGTTATGTACAATGGATTAATTATGAGTCTCCATTTCAAGACTGGCTGATTTTGCTTTTGTTCTGGGCTAGAGGTCGCATTTCTGAACAGATCCTTATGAAACTTGGAACATGTGTTCCTTGGTTTATTAGAAATTTTTAGAACTGAGCTTTTTTTCATTGGGGGGAAAATGGGGGCAAAAGGGGAGGTTTGCTGTAACGGATTTCAATCATATCTGAAAGAAAACATTGAACGTCGGATTCGAAGGGGTAAGTTTGTTGTAGTGCTTACGGTGAGAAGACGGGGCAACAGTCTGCGAGGACTATGTTCCGAGCACATTTTTCCGAAGTTTAAAAACGGCCAAGTGCGAGTCAGACTCGCGCACCGAGGGTTCCGTACACGCACAGTATCTCACATTTTAGCTCTAACTAAAAGACCAACTAGTTTCAAAAACAAACTTAACTTTTTTTCAGGCTTCCAACAACATATTTACAACTTTCAGATTTATTCCTGTATAAGTACTGTTAGAACTTACTTTTTGCCAAATTTCATAATTCTAGGTCTACGGGAAGCCCATAGGTTCTGATTGCTGCCTGAAATCGCAAAATATGCGAAAATTTGCGATATTTACGGTAATATCTCTTGATCGCGTTGACATATAATTTTGATTATTTTTTTGCAGAAAGAGACCGTGGATCCTAGTATTCGATATTACTTTCAACTTGATACGTTTAAGCGTTTCTGTGAAAAAAACGTTTGACAGACAGACGGACAACAAAGTGATCTTATAATGGTTCCGTTTTTGCCTATTGAGGTACGGAATCCTAAAAATCAAAAGATACTGTATTTTTTATGGAATACGTGTTTAGATTTGAAATACTTTAATCTAATTAAACTGCGCCATGTCATGCACATACCTCCTTCGGATCATTGCGTGCATATTTTAATTTTTTAAATATGCATGCAATAACCGCATCGATAATGCAATCTAGGAATGCAGTTCGAATTATAAAATCCACGCGTTTAATTATGACTCCAAGCAACTAAGAAGGCATTATAACGTATTATTCTATGCCTGATTTGTCAATAAAAGCAATATAAGGAACGACATTGATTTTTTAAAATGGGTATTTTTAGCGATTATGTAAATGAATGCTTATTTATTTTGTCACTATCATGCTAGAGGAGCTTTTTTATATGTAAGTATATATTCATATTTTAACATACATATATTATAATAAGTACAGTCGAGGGCAGACAACCCTGATCCTCATGCTAGGGTTTGATTCCCGCAATATGGCACCCCCCGTACTTCTCCCCCGTTCTTTTGCGGATTGGGATTGGGACGCTATGACTATGAAAACGCACACATTGACGTGTTACTGACGTGTTCACGGATGTACAGTTTCATTTGTAG
The DNA here is from genome assembly GCA_018467065.1 of Ephestia elutella. Taxonomy (NCBI): domain Eukaryota; kingdom Metazoa; phylum Arthropoda; class Insecta; order Lepidoptera; family Pyralidae; genus Ephestia; species Ephestia elutella. The sequence goes on along the minus strand of CM031574.1, from coordinate 4,025,465 downwards.
TAGTAGTATATATGACGCTCCGTTTCGATGAAGCGCCCTCCCTGTGCCCCTGGAACACCCGTTTGTTTGGCGACGTATTTGGTTATGATTACGAAGAACAAATACTATTACTATTACGAGGTTCGGAGCTATCTATTCTCACTGTTGGTGATGACAATGAAAGTGTTACGCAACATCGCATCGTGAGAAGACCAGGTAATGCTCGGCATAAAGCGTTCGCAGGTTATACAATAATTTGCAGTTAAAGACGAAGTAAATAATTAGTAATCTGTGGTTAAAGAGTTTACCAAAACATTTTGATATTCGAAAATCTGGCTCAGTCGCAAAAGGTGCAAAAGGTCTATTTCGCAAAATGTCCTCTACTCCTAAAATGTCTACTTCTCATATATTTTGCGAATAGGGGACATTTTGCGGAAGAGACCTTTTGCAACTGAGCCGAAATTCTTTGCTGAAACATTCTGTGAAATAACGATTTCCTATTTTTTCTGCGAAAATATGTTTTTAGAACAAGAGTTTCAAATTTTTGTACTTTTATCACACTTTTAGTACAGAGGGAAGTTAAAAAATCCAATCCAGCATACTCCCTCTTTTGAAGTCGGTTAAAACAATGCTTCAACAAAGAATAAACAAACCGTCTAGTTGGGAACTAAAATGGAGAATAAAAATAGATTGATTCATCTGGAAGGCGCCATATGCTCGCAAAAATACACTGAATCAATTGTTACGAGCTAGAAACCTATCTAATACCTTAAAACAGATGTACAGTCAACAGCACATCAACCTACTCAAATTCATTGCAAATTCGACTCTGCGGCCGCGGCATAAGAGATCATGCAGGGTAACTTGAGATGCGGTCGACTGTACAGTCAAAAGTCAAAAGTGCAGTTAGAATCTACAAGACAATATGATCTTTAAGGCAAGTGGGCCGGTGTAAGGACAGCCTGGCTAGATGGGGGTTTATACCTAACTCACAAAATGTGTGCGAGTGTGGTGTCTCTCCCCAAACCATGGAGCACCTATTGTACCGCCCCCTGTGCTAGGGATGACCTGATGGCGGCCACCGATGAGGCTCTGAAAGTGGCAGTACACTTTTCGGGTAAAATTTAAATAGATAACGATACGATCTATTTAAGTTTTATCCCAACGAGGATGGCATCGACACGCCAAGAAGAAGAAGTTAGGCAATAAGGTCTTTGAGGTATGACTGCACTTATGGCCCTTGACCGTACAATGGCACAATACAAAAATTTTTTATTACGTGATAAATTTCTCACGTAAATATATAACTTAGCCCAGCCTTGTACTATTATGTATTCTGTGGCCCAGCGTAGGTTCCTCAAACATTGTTCAAACGATCAACTTATGTAATAAGACTTCCGTGCGAACTGCGAAGTTACCGACAAGTCGCTATGTACCTTGCAATGGGAACTTTTCTAATTTTTCTCGACGGACTGTACAAAAAAAGCCGGCCAAGTGCGAGTTATACTCGCGCACCGAGGGTTCCGTATATGCAAAGCATTATATATTTTTATTTTATTTATTATAGCTCTTAGACCAACTAGATTCAATAACAAATTTAACTTTGCAGTTCGTTCCCACAGATTCATTATTACAAACTTATTTAAAAAAAAAGTTTGTAACAATTTAATTAGCGTTTTTGGCAGCTTTACACCGGAAACTTTAGGGGCGGGTTCTAATTCTCTTTGACCTCTTTGATGTAATATGTGACATATCAATTTTGTAATTTATTAAATAAAGTGTCCTCTGATTTAATTAGACTTTCAATAAATTTACAATTTTCAGATTAATTCCAGTACAAGTACATACTGTTAGATGTTAGACCTTGCTTTTTGCCAAATTTCATAATTTTAGGGCCACATGCTGGTCAACAACGATATAATTTTTGTGGCATTTGTCTTTATCATTCATGTTAATTTCTTGCCTGATAATCGTATATCGCTATGGTCTGTCTGCAGTCGTGTTCTAAATCATACAAAATTCATCCGTTAGACTGAGTGACTAGACACACAACACAACGCAACGCACAGCCAAAACTACTTGTCGTAGGAAGCTGAACTTTGGCATGTAGGTTCCTTAGGGAGTGTAGCGGAGCACTAAGAGAGGATTTCACGAAATTCTCACGAGAACAAAGTCCTTTTAACAAAACCCAAACTCACTTTCGCATCCATACTTCCATACTAATATTATAAATGCGAAAGTTTGGATGTGAGTTTGTGAATTTGTGAGTTTGTGAGGATGTTTGTTACTCAATCACGCAAAATCTACTGGACGGATTTCGATGAAATTTGGTACAGAGGTAGATAATGACCTGGAATAGCACATAGGCTACTTTTTATCCCGGGAAAAAGCACTGTTCCCGTGGGAAATTCACGCGGGCGAAGCCGCGGGCAAAAGCTAGTTTATAATATTTGTTAGGATTGTCCGTTCTCCGTCTGTTCATTGGAAAACGGGAAAACGTATTTATTTTAAAAATTTGTTTAACCTTGTCAGTGACGGATCGGCAAATACTTCAGACACGCTTTTCATTGTAAATAAGTTGTCAAATCGTTTATTTATCTCATTTGAGACCGAAGATAATTTGTGTAAATTGCTTAACGACATGGTCAAAGTCAATTGTTTTTATTTAAATAGGCTTAAAAAATAGCACTTTTCATCATCATATTCCTCACCTTATCCCGTCATCTGGGGTCGGCGCAATATGTCTTATCCTTCCACACGTCTCTGTTTCCCGTCATACCAACATCCACTCCCAACCCCTTCATGTCGTCCCTCACACAGTCCAACCATCTCTTCTTTGGTCTCCCTCTTCCCCTGTAGCCCTCCACCGTCTTATTTAATGTCTTCTTAACTAGATGTTCGTCTTCTCTCCTCATAACATGACCAAACCATGTCAATCTGTTACTTCTTACCTTTTCATTGATAGGAGCAACCTTCAAACTTCCTCTAACATATACATTTCTTATCCTATCCATCCGTGTTACCCCGCTCATCCAACGCAACATTCTCATTTCCGCAGAATGAAGCCTCTTCTCCTCTTTAACTTTAGTCGCCCAAGACTCCGAACCGTACAATATCACCGGCCTCACGACCGCCTTATAAATCTTCCCCTTCAGTTTCATCGGCAGTTTAGGGTCACATATTGTGCTAGTTATTTCCTTCCATTTCTGCCATCCTGAGTCGATTCGACGCTTGACCTCCTTGTCTACTTCTCCATCGTTCTGAAGTAAAGAGCCCAAATATTTAAACTCAGAGCAAACAGGTATTATACAATCATCCATAGAAAGAGCTACTCTATTTGAAACGCCGCCGAAATCACAGAACAGGTACTCCGTTTTGGTTCTGCTGATTTTCAAGCCTACTGTTTCTAAAGTTTGCTGCCACATATTTAGTTTGCTCTGCAATATTGTACCTTCCTCTTCAACAAGTACAATGTCGTCGGCAAACAGCATGCACCAGGGTGCCTCTCCTTGCAGGGTCGATGTCAGAGCATCCATAACTAACAAGAGGTACTTAAAAAATAGCACTTTTAAATCGTCATATTCTTGTTTTTTAGTTAGTTGACGTCATAAAATTACTTAAAGCTAAGGTTACCACCGCCTTCTAAGCGCAAGTGGAGAAGAGCTGGCGCTACAAATTCCACTGCTGCATTTTCTCCAAAGACGTCACTTTACAACATGTTATATACATTGAATAATATCAAAGATGAGGTAGGTAGATATAAGTTGGTCAGTCTCTTAGCACAATGAAGAACTTTGTGTGAGATAAGAATATCGCCATTCGTTGCATTCGTCAAAATTATAGACCTACATAGAAAATAAAATTTCATTCTTTAATAGACATAAACTCCATTTATTCTTACCAGTCCTATCATGTGAACAATCTTACCATGTCTTTTTATGATTTTACAACAATATAAATTAAAATAGACTTTTTAGGAAATTTCTTTCGTGGTTATTAAATGTTTTACTTTAGAATGTTTAGGTTTGAACTAATATTTGATTTATTTTCAACAAAATTCCACAAAAAGTACTGTGAAGATTGTTTACATGATAGTACTGGTAATAGTCCCTGAGCCCGTCCATGAATTACCTACGTGACATGACACCATGATGAAATGCATGGCAACAGATCAGAAAAGTTCCGGTGAACAAGGCTGCAAAAAAATTTCACGAAAATTGGCCGGATGACTGAGAAAATCCTCCACTTCCGGTCAAAATTTTAAGGGTATATTTACCTCATTTGACACCACTACGAGACACGTGGCAATATGTAGCCCTTCAACCATAGAGGAGGGCTACCTAAGTCTGCCAGTTCTGAAATGGCCGGAAGTGCTTGGCAGCAGGCGCCAAAGTTGACCTCGACAAAAATGGCTTCAAACGCTTTGAAATAATATTGTTCTTATGAATAAATAAGTCTGCCAAGCAAATTTTGGCCGGAAGTCCTTCAAAAATGTTATTTTAACTGCTTGATATAAGTGAACGAAACAAGCTAAATGCGCATAATTTGACAAATTATGATCGTTTAACAAGGATTATCAACCCAGCAGTCGTGGTAGGTATATATAGAAGTAACTTGTGCCCGCGAATTCGCCCGCGTTAACTTTAAATAAGACTGAAAATGGTCTTTACGGAATCTTTACATGAGAAAATAGTATTCTATTTTATTTAGGTATATACATATAAAAACAGTGAAGTCATTTTTATTCAAAAAAATTTTCACCTACTTCATTAATCGTGAATATCAAACTAATCAGATTTAATTCAAGTGAGAACAATGTGTTCAAATCGAGTCCGTGTAATTTTTAGGGTTCCGTACCTCAAAAGGCAAAAACGGAACCCTTATAAGATCACTTTGTTGTCCGTATGTCTGTCAAACTTTTTTTCTCAGGAACGCTTAAAGGTATCAAGTTGAAATTAATATCGAATACACCGGTCCACAGTCTCTTTCAGCAAAAAAAAAACAAAATTATACGTTCTATAATATAGATAATAAATAACGCAATCAAGAGATATTACCGTAAATGTTGCGAATTTTTGCATATTCTGCGATTAGCCCTTCAACCATAGAGGAGAGATGCGGATGATAGCACGGTGGACACCTCTTACACCGGTCAAGCTAGCATTTCTCGGGCGCGCGTCTCCGAGTGTCGAACAAAACTTGTGTCTGAGGTTGAAACTTCATTACACCAGGTTTCAAATTGGGGTCACTGCAACTTGGTCCAATTTAACCCCAAAAAAACACAATTTTGTGCGTTCACCGCGAAAAAAAGCCCCTTCGTCGTATCTCCTTCGTTCCAGGGCGCTTCACTAGATACGCGGCCGAAGATCGAAATTCTAGGCGTCGAGATTTCGTGCGACGTTCAATTTCGCGGTCATCTTAAGGAAAAGGGCTAAGTTGGCCTCAAAAAAACTGGGTGTCCTAGGCAGAGCAAGGCAGTATTTCACATCGGCGCATCGCCTTCAGCTATACAAGGCACAAGTTAGGCCGCATATGGAATACTGTTCCCATCTGTGGGCTGGGGCACCTCAATACCAACTTCTCCCTTTAGACCGCGTTCAACGTCGTGCGATTCGCATCGTCGATGACGAGAATCTCGTCAGCCGTCTCGATCCTCTGGCTCTGCGTAGGGATGTCGCATCCTTGTGCATTCTTTACCGAATGTATCATGGGGAGCGCTCTGATGAATTGTTCGACGTAATACCTGCCGCAGAATTTCACCACCATACCATCCGTCACAGGCTGAAGTTTCATCCATACCATCTGGATGACTGGCTGTCAACCACCGTACGTTTTAAAAGACACTTCGTGCCACGTACGACCAAACTGTGGAACCAACTTCCTGCGGCGGTATTCCCGAACCGATACGACATTGGAACCTTCAAAAAACGAGTCTACATCTTCTTGAAAGGCCGGCAACACTCTTGTGATACCCCTGGTGTTGCAGTAGTCCACAGAAATAAATCGAGATAGAACGGAAAAGTGGGCGGTACACGCGTGCCTCAATCTTGTCGTATGCCACAAGATTCGTTCATCGGTCATTCAGTCAGCGCGCAGGAGTCGGCGTCGATACACAGGAGCAAAAATGCCTTATTGTGCTATTTCCAATTGTAAAAACAGCAGTGCAAATGTGAATCGTGCAAAAGGAGGTATTTTTTTCCATGTGTAAGTATTTTGTTTTAACTAAAATCGTGATTAAATGACAAAAATAATGAAAATAAAAAAAGTAACTTGATTTTCAATGTAAAACGACAATACGACATAATCATATCCATTACGCGTTTCAGAACATGTTGTAAACGTCATTTCAAAGAGAACGCGCAATGTGAATAAAATGTTAATTAGGAACGCTTCACTAGTGCTGCAACGTTGCACTCGAACAAAGATTATCGGTATTTACCGATAATCTCAGTTCAAATGAGGAAATTTAAATTAACATTATTATTTCAGTACCAGTTATTTTAGTGCGACTTTTTAGTTTGCTCCCGTGTGAATGTATGTAATAAAAGACTTAGTTAATTAGTCATCACGTGTTGGTAAACATGTATGAAAGATATCATCCGAAATTTCGTATACTTTGCGGGGTCACCACTAAGTGTGGTCACTTTTTGTGTGTTGGTACATATGCACCAACAAACTGAAAGTGTCCTAACATCAACTGACTGGGTAAAATACCGATTCGTGTTACTGTGCATTTCGATTTATTTCGGTGCGGGTCACATCACTAATTTATTAGTAATGGCGGAACATTTGGGGCGTGGCTTGTGCAAAAGTTGACACGACCGATTTCTTTGCAATGAACTCGCGTCACCGTTCTATCTCGATTTATTTCTGTGCAGTAGTCCATGGGCAGCGGTGATCGCTTACCATCAGGTGACCCGCTTGCTCGTTTGCCGCCCTATGTTATAAAAAAAAAAAAAGAGATAGCTAAGTCTGCCAGTTCTGAAATGGCTGGAAGTGCTTGGCAGCAGGCGCCAAAGTTGGCCCCTGAAAACGTTTTCCTACGTCATATGACACCTCGACAAAAATGACTTCAATCGCTTTGAAATAATAGTGTTCTTATGAATAAATAAGTCTGCTAAGACAATTTTGGCCGAAGGTCCTTCAAAAATGGTTTTTTAACTGTTTGGTATAAGTGAACGAAACAAGCTAAATGCGCATCATTTAACACATTATGATCGTTAAACAAGGATTATCAATTTTTGCCTTTTGAGGTACGGAACCCTAAAAATTACACGGACTCGATTTAAAGTCGGTGCCTTGAAGATTATGTATTTTTAAGTTAGGGATTTTGTACATAGATATAGGATATTAACTTTGGTAATTTTGTTTCAGCTTGGCACCCACTTTAACTCAAGCACTTTAACACAAACACATTGTTCTCACTTGAACTAAATCTGATTAGTTTGATATTCACGATTAATGAAGTGGGTTAAAATTTTTTGGAATAAAAATTACTTCACTGTTTTTATATATACCTAAATAAAATAGGATACTATTTTCTCATGTAAAGATTCCGTAAAGACCATTTTCAGTCTTATTTAAAGTTCACGCGGACGAATTCGCGGGCACAAGTTAGTTCTATATATACCTACCACGACTACTGGGTCGATAATCCTTGTTAAACGATCATAATTTGACAAATTATGCGCATTAAGCTTGTTTCGTTCACTTATACCAAGCAGTTAAAAAAACATTTTTGAAGGACTTCCGGCCAAAATTTGCTTGGCAGACTTATTTATTCATAAGAAAATTGTTATTTTAAAGCGTTTGAAGTCATTTTTGTCGAGGTGTCATATGACGTAGGAAAACGTTTCCAGGGGCCAACTTTGGCGCCTGCTGCCAAGCATGTCGTGTATAAAAAATAAAAAATAAAAAGTGTATGTGGGGTTGCTGTGTGTGCGCAGGGGTCTTCAGCTATTTGAAGCGAAGACGGGCAATATCCCTGCGCAGTGCGATTATACACGAACAATTACTTTAGAGAGAGCCGGATGTAATGCTCAGGATAGAGCCTCGCACTTTTGAAGTACAAGGACCTCTTGTCTAGTAAGCCTTAGGTCCTGGGAGTCATGGGCAGGATGATATCATTAATACAATATGGTTGGGATAGAATATAGCATTTTATTCCATAAACACACTAGCCGCTGAGGGCGGGCACATGTTATACTAATACCAAAATCTGTTAAGTCTTTGCCGCAATTAAAAGTTAAAATTAACATAAACCAAATATAAGGTACCTGGCCAGGTTCCGTACACAAACGTCTGTGCGCACTTAGAACGTCGTTCCGTCCACCGTTATGATCCGTTGGGTTCGAGCACTGGCGCTGGTCGCGACATCAAAGAGGCACGGCGCTCCTGCGACGCTCCGTTGTATGCGAGATAGTAGACGCTGGCTGGACCTTCCGAGGTTTGCGCTGAGCCACACACGGACATCGGATCGAAGGCGGCGACGCGGCCTTTGGAAATAAGGTTAGGATCCGTGTGTCGCACCTTGGGGTCGCCGACGACGGGGCCTGCGCCGTTGCATGCGGTCCACGGTCCGGGGAAACCGCACCCTCTGGTGATGGGAGGACACTCCAGGAAGCGCCAATTCATACGGCCGGGCGGGCACGTGGATATCAACAGCTCATCCTCCTGACAACTTCGTGGCGGCAAATATCCCCTGTGTCCTTGCGCGTATCGCGGATTTTAAAGCTAAAGGTTAAACTATAGTCCCATGACGGGGTGCCGAGGGCGGCGAAAGCGAAAAAACCCCAAAAAATTAATAATTGCTCAAAACATGTTACATGTCATAGTGGCCACCCAGGAAGAGAAAGATCCCTCGCCACTCGATTTGACATTCCGCCTCGTCGCGCTCCATTCCGCTTAATTCGGACGCACGTCAAACCAACTTTTAATATTCTTTAAAAGAACTAATGTTTAAATAAGGTATTTATTCGTTGAATATTATAATAATCTAAGTCGACGATATTAAAGGAGAATAATTAAAATTCTACAACAATCCTACCATGATTTCTTATTTTTTTATGATAAGAAAGGTTTGTTAGGACCCTGAGACGGAACGTGTGTCACCAGCTGTCAATGTCAGACGTCCAACTCTGCAGATTTTGTTGACAGTCTAATTTAATCATAGAATGTTTTGTTATGAATGTTTAGTTTTTGATATAATTCCGTAAGTACACAAAATCGCGTCGAGTTATTGCTACCAATGGTTTCGGCGTGACTCAAAGAACGTTTTGATGTGCGGGTCTCCCTGTTTTCTTAATAAGTATTGTAAAAACAACATATGAAATTTGTGTACCGGTGTGTTACTTTCCAATTCAATTCGTCTGGGAACTAATGGATTTGAATGCCTGCTATTGTGGTGCGTCGAGAGCCTATCATGCAGGTAATACGCCATAGGAATAGTATCCCAATATATCAACTATTTCACCTAAAATGTGACATGCAAGGTGGACCAGTTAGAAGTTCAAAATAATTCTGTAGTTATCACTACAAGCACTTCCGGCCATTTCAGAACTGGCAGACTTAGGTAGCCCTCCTCTATGGTTGAAGGGCTACATATTGCCACGTGTATCGTAGTGGTGTCATATGAGGTAAATATACCCTTAAAATTTTGACCGGAAGTGGAGGATTTTCTCAGTCATCCGGCCAATTTTCGTGAAATTTTTTTTTGCAGCCTTGGTCACCGGAACTTTTCTGATCTGTTGCCATGTATTTCATCATGGTGTCATGTCACGTAGGTAATTCATGGACGGGCTCAGGGACTATAAGGATAAATGGAGTTTACATATAAACTTGATTGTCAAATGAAGCCCAAAATCGTTCATAATAGTGTGCTCCAAACATCGAGATATTATGTACTACGCACGCTCCCAATTATTTTTTTTTTACAGATTGTCAAAAAAAAAGTTGTAGCTCTATGGTCAAAATTAACATTTTGGTCTTTTACCATTTTGGGACTGGTTATCATTCTGCGTTTTTAACATTATGCGCCTAGCCTAAATTTAAGGGTGTGCTACTGCTGCTAGGTACTCTACTGTTTCTTTATAAAGGAGTCCTACTCCTACTATTATAGGTACCATAAAACGGGGAAATTTAGAAACGGCGGGGTAAATTGGAATAATAATCTGCTTTTCTAAACGTTTATCACTGTCACTTCTATCTATGAAATTAGCATCTTCTTATTTTTGAGATACACCTAGTAGGTACCTACTGCTTTTTGACATTTTTCCGATGGTTTTTTACCTCCTACGGCAGATGTCCGATTTTACACACAAACCACCATAAAATATCGCATCGAAAATCAGTGAAATCCACACTGATGAGTAGGTATGACTATAAAGCGAGCGTTACGTCGCGAAATGTCCCTTTTCGCAAAATGGCCCTTTCGCAACATGGCCCTTTCCCAAAATGTCCCTTTGGAGAAATGGGGGACATTTTGCCAAAGGGACATTTTGGGAAAGGGCTTGTTAGCAAAACTTTTATTTTATACCTTACACAAAATTTTTGCAAAAGGTCTTTTTGCTAACAGGGGTTCCCACATTTTGCGAGCTAAGCTAGGCTTATGCATAGAAATACTTTTTTTGCGAGGGTCATTTTCACAGAAATAAATCTTGATTTAGGTACCTATTTCTGTGGTCATTTTACTAACAGGAGGACATTTTGAGAAAGTGCCATTTTGCGAAAGGGACATTTTGCGAGGTAACGGTTTGTTTTCCTTGCTATCACCGCAAGCAATTCCAACTTAAAATCTGGCGTAGGTACGTTTCATATTTCATACTAGCTGTCGCCCGCGGCTTCGCCCGCGTGACTTTGGCTTAGATGAAAAGTCTTTTTGTGTTCCGAACTCTTTCCTGTGGTCCAATCTTCCATTTTTATACGTCTACAGAAAATGCCCATCAGATTAACCAAGTTATGCTAAGGCGCTAGTGTAGCTGGTCTCTTGAAGTTATTTATCAGATGTTCCAGATCTTCAATTTTTATACGTCAGCAGAAAATGCTCATCAGGTCGAACTGTTTTTGCTAAGGCGCCATTTCCATATATGTTATAGTGTAGCTGGTCTCTTGAAGTTATTTATCAGATGTTCCAGATCTTCAATTTTTATACGTCAGCAGAAAATGCTCATCAGGTCGAACTGTTTTTGCTAAGGCGCCATTTCCATATATGTTATAGTGTAGCTGGTCTCTTGAAGTTATTTATCAGATGTTCCAGATCTTCAATTTTTATACGTCAGCAGAAAATGCTCATCAGGTCGAACTGTTTTTGCTAAGGCGCCATTTCCATATATGTTATAGTGTAGCTGGTCTCTTGAAGTTATTTATCAGATGTTCCAGATCTTCAATTTTTATACGTCAGCAGAAAATGCTCATCAGGTCGAACTGTTTTTGCTAAGGCGCCATTTCCATATATGTTATAGTGTAGCTGGTCTCTTGAAGTTATTTATCAGATGTTCCAGATCTTCAATTTTTATACGTCAGCAGAAAATGCTCATCAGGTCGAACTGTTTTTGCTAAGGCGCCATTTCCATATATGTTATAGTGTAGCTGGTCTCTTGGAGCTTTCATCAGATGTTCCAGATCTTCAATTTTTATACGTCAGCAGAAAATGCTCATCAGGTTGAACGATTTTTGCTAAGGCGCCATTTCCATATATGTTATAGTGTAGCAGGTCTCTTGGAGCTTTTCATCAGATGTTCCAGATCTTCAATTTTTATACGTCAGTAGAAAATGCTCATCAGGTTGAACGATTTTTGTTAAGGCACCATTTCTATATTACTTATAGTTTAGCTGTTCTGTTATGGTTCTTCATCAGGTGTTCCAGTTTTCAAAATGAATTATAGCCTATATGTTGCCCAGGCTTAATAGCTATACAACAAAAAAAGTTTCATTCAAATCCGTCCAGTAGTTTTTGCGTGAAACGCGTACATACATACAGACAGACAGACAGACAGACAGACAGACAAGAAATTCCAAAAAAATTTTTTTGCTTTCTATTGTTCTTTTTAGGTCTCCCTCTATCCATTTCAGTCAAAAATATTAAATGTACAGACAAAATATTTTTACTGTTTTATTATATGTATAGATAATACGCCGTCGCCGCCCGGTTAGAACCTGGGATGAGATTAATAATAAAAGTAAATTACGCGCGAACGAAGTCGCGAGCAAAAGCTAGTAAATTATAATTTCAACCTATCCAAATTAATTGCAAATTCGCCTTTATTTCCACCAAATAGAAGTTCAATTCAGTTATTTAACTGTAGGTACCTAGTCTCTGATATTACTTCAGAGCCAGACAGAAGTTATGGCACGGTAAGGGTACAGGCGAACCTAAGGGTACCTTTTTGTTGTAGATAGGTAGGTACATAAGGTGAGGAATAACCATTACAAAACCATTTCGAATAAAACCAGTTCGAGAAATCCTCGACGAATCAAAGTTACTTCGAGTAAAATACTGATAACAGCTAATCGTTAATCTGATCTTTAGTTTTCTAATAATTAAAGCAGTTAACACGGTAATTATTGAATTCAGAAAGCATAAAACGGTTAGGCGTACTCGACATTGTGTTTATTTAATTAAAATCGCTGAACGCAAAGACAAAAACACATAACATCTGCATTGCAAGCTAAACATAACCTCAAAACAAATTTCAAAAATACAATTCGCCTTCTATTCGATTATTTCTTTTTAATTTTTTTAATAATAATTAGTAAAGGAAAAACTGTTATACATACTTGATCTTCCTTCGGATGTTCGTGAGTGCAATGAACGTGGTGATGTTCACTTATTACTATATCAGAATAAACTCTGTCACACAAACAAATCACAAACACAGACACAACGATAGTTAATCCCGACATTTTCAAATATGTTATGACATTATTTCACAAAGAAAAACAATGTTTATTTACATTACTGTAAAATACCGTGCGATACGTGTTACCGCGATCAAAACGCAATCGTTACTGATTTCGGAGCGGTTCTAAAGTTGAATGGGGGTCCACGACAGTGAAGTTAGCTCAATGTAGACGCCCATATTTATGCCGTAATCCCTATTTCTCTGGGTCTATAAAATGGATGATTTTCATAAGTACTAAGTGCATACATGTTTTATGTTCCAGAATGGGATACAGATTAATTTGACGTTTTATTTTCGTACCTACACTACACCTATATTATAATGCTCTCAAAGGGCTGGCTGGCCCTACCTCCTTGGTCCTATTCGTATCCTATCACAAATAGAACTATTCTTAGTTAAGCGAAAGAAAGGTTGGTTGGTTAGTCAAATTTTAATGTTTAGTCAAATTGTAAAAAATCAATCGAAGTGCTTAAACATTGGGCCTACGAGTGCGGGTTAAATACATAACCCTCCTTCTTGGCTTCGCCGCAGTAGTCGGGTAAATAGGTACTTGTGAGTTGTGGCTATCCTTACTCCCAGTAGCGGCTTTAGGGGGGGGCGCGTTTGGTCGACGGCCCAGGGCGCCGGACGTCAAGGGGCGCCGCAGACGCCCCTTGTTGTCCGGCGAGGGGCGCCACAGGCGCCCCTTGTTGTCGGTGAGGGGCGAGAAAAAGTAGAGGCGCCTCAAAGGGTCGTCATAAAGGGCCGCCGCAGGCGCCTCTTTATTTATTACACGCTAGCTTTTGCCCGCGGCTTGCTCGCGTGCTTTTTCCCGGGATGATAAGTACCCTATGGGAGTTCTCAGTACTTCCAACTATGTGTATGCGAAAGATGGATGATTGGTTCAGTAGATAAAGCGTGAAGAGGCAACAAACAAACCAACAAATTCACTTTTGCATTTATAATATTAGTTAGGATTATTTTGAGTTGGCACATATTGGTCGTAAGAGAAATCCAAAAGCGCTTACGCTTAGGCCCTTTGTGCCAACTCCGCCATTTTCAAAAATAATTTAATAAACATCCTCGACTATCGATTTGATTTTTATATTTGTTGAACCTGCTCTCAAAATTTCGCGGGAATCATTCTAGGCAAAGCTCAATTACTTTATATCCTCGACATTACGCCTGTGAAATTGTAAAATTTCCACACGCGTATCGAAGTTCTGACACTTTGACTCTTTTCAAAAAGTTTAGGCTACAGGTCGATATTTTCGAATCGAACAAAATCAAAAGTTCGGAAAAAATTGTTTTTTTTTTTTCACTATTTCGCACTTTTTTCGTTTTTGACTTTCTCGAATAATACTTTTTGCACCTTATAGCTCTCGTTAACGTCCAGTGCTAAGTAATAAAAACTTGTGTTACAGGTACTTCATTTTTATAAATCTTAAATAAAATATACAAAAAAAAAAAACTTTAAACTCTCAATGTGCTCGATAGTCGTCTGAGGCATGAAATTTTATAATATATTTTTTACGCTTTGCCTTTTTTCGTATGGGTTTGAATAGTATTTAGGGGGCGCCATAGAAATCTCGCCCAGGGCGCTGGTAGTGCTAAAGCCGGCTCTGCTTACTCCTTATTATCGTACCCACTTTCACGCATTGACCAAGCCAATCACGTAATGTTACATAAATCCGGTCACTGTGTCCATACGCGTGCTAAATATTTAAATATGTAGTAGGTATTGGCTTAGTTCAGTGGTTTCCAAAGTGGTCCCGGCCCACATGAGACTCGGTGTGGGTTTACGATTTGGCGGGCTCTCAGTAAGTGAAAACGGCAATATTGGCTGTTTTCTATAAGCTGCTGTTTAAAGAATTGAAGAGTTTTCGCTCTGAAATTTCTGATATGTATTGTAGAACGTATGTTTAAAGGGAGGACTGTTTCCAAAACACGATGGGAAAAATTTTGCTCGATAGAAAAAATCCTGAAGTTACCTCTAACATTTCATATGAATACAGATAACATCCGTGTTTTATAATAAAAAATGTTTTAAAATCACCAACACAAAGGTATTTTACCTTTTCGATTTCGTGACTGATTAAAATTTTTGAAAAACTAAACATTTCTATTAACTTTTTGATAAAAATGTGAATGACGCGCAACCGGGACGTCGTCGTCCCCCCCGCCTCAGCCGCTTCATAATATGAATTTTCGCTGACCGCCTAACCCCCCTTATGCACGCCAAGCAAGATTTTTTTCTGCCCACCCCTCAGAAAAAAATCTTGTTTGGACAAGGACAGTTGACAGTGGCGGACTATGCATGTTAGGGAGGGGTCACATATATTATCTGTGGGAGGGGTGCAAAAAATCGACATCCGGCCTGATGGTGTTGCCGCCTTGAAAACGAATCCTAAAAGATGGGGATATTCCGCGAAAGGGACTTTTGAGATTAAACTGATTGCAGGTAAAAGTTTTCAGAGTCCCATATAGTTACCATAGTTTATGGGAAATAATTATTAATTTTATGTATTTGTTGCCTAAAAAAAGGACTCCCCGAAACCACAGTTTGTTGCGCCGCCTCTTCTCCACTTGCGCTTTGGAGGCGGTGGTAACCTTAGCTTTAAGTAATTTTATGACGTCAACTAACTAAAAAACAAGAATGTGACTAATAAGTGCTATTTTTAAGCCTAAATAAATAAAAATAATTGACTTTGACACAGAATACATAATAGTCCGAAACCAGTTACATTTTAATAGTGGTCAACGAGAGAAGTTTAGGAACCTCTTGCTTATAGTTGAACAAATAGACAAACACGCTCTTCAAATTTAAATCTGCTTATTTTGTTATTGTTAATGTTGTTATGGAAAAACCTAGAGGCCAACACGTGTTGAAAAGACTTAGCCGTCACGGAATAAATGAGCATTGTGGCACGACGCATCACAACATTTCCCGTCACGGCATTCGAGTCAATTTTGCTGCCAAGCCAAATTATGATTTACATAAAAAAACGGACACAATATACTTCTGACTAATAAAGTATGCCTAAATAACTAGGAATTGCAGCTACGTTGTATTTTAGATACTGACGTCGTTTAGGCGCAGAATGTCCAATACTGGACATTTTGCGTAATGGACAGTCTATGCCTAAACGGATTAGTGTGGTAGGATTTGGATCATGCAAAAACCAAATAGATTTAGATGTTGTTTTAACTCTCTCTCTCAGCCGAAAGACGTCCACTGCTGGACAAAGGCTTCCCCCAAGGATTTCCATAACGACCGGTCCTGCGCTGCCCGCATCCATGCGCATCCCGCGACCTTCACCAGGTCGTCGGTCCACCGAGTGGGAGGCCTGCCAACACTATTTTCCGGTTCGTGGTCGCCACTCAAGAACGTTGTTTTAACTAACGAATTAAAATTTATTCCGTAGTTTTTGCGTGATGTGCCGTACAGACATATCGTATAAAATAAAAAAAAATGTTTTCTATTAGAATAGGACTGTCTTGGGATGGATACAGAAATAAAACGAAAAAGTTATATCGACACATTTATTTTAAAAAATAAATGCTTATTTGAGACCGAATCGCTTACACATACCTTTGCGTAACTTCTATTACCTACATATACTTTCCGAGTCTTCCTACTATAGGTACTTAAAAGAGTTCTTATAAATTCGAAACGTAACAGTACAAGCTATTTTTGCGTTAAGGACATTTTTATACATCTTTTTAGTACATTATACAACTAGTTTATACTATTTATAGTTCATACATGTATACTATATATTTGAAGAAGGCAATACATAATACTACTCATACAACCTTTTCGTTATATCGTAAATAAAAATACTAAATTTATTCAACGTTACCTCAAAGTTATTACAACCAATATGTTTTAGTCTTTTTCATATAATTACGGTGTATTTTGAATGATATACGCTGCTTATTATTATTTTTGTTATTTTACATATTATGCTGCATTTTTCTTTTTAAAACTATTATTAATCATATTATTAACTCTTTTAATATAATAAAATGTGGCAGTTTGATGTTGATATTTCCGCCATCAAGATTTTGTTTAAAACAATTCATATACGAGTACATAGGTATAGTTATACCTATGTATATAACTTACACAACTAAAATTATTTTTTTGTTGACTACTCTCAAATTTTCGAAATAAATGATTTAAGTTCACAAATGGAAAATATATTTTAAAAATCTAACTCGTAAAGCTCAAATACATAAAAAGCTCAGATACAAGTATGGCATAATGTTACAGATACATACATACATAGAATCACGTCTTTATCCCTTACGGGGTAGACAGAGCCAAGAGTCGTGAGACTCGAAGGCCACGCTTAGCTGAATAGTGGGCTCTCTGATGGAATGGAGATTCAGGTATAGTGACAGGTTGCTAGCCCATCGCCTATGTGTGGAGGAATCCCCAGTTTAAAGCCCAACAAATAAGTTAGAGATTAAGTTACAGATATATTTTTATATTATTATTACATAATTCATTTTATACGGAACAATTTGACACTTATAAATCATTTAAATCCATAAACGTGTTGTTAAAAGAAAAACATTTTTTTTTGTCTATTTTTAAACTATAAAACTCACAATATTAAGTGTAACATTTTGCCATAGAAAACACCATAACTATTCAAGATCTTTGCTTCCAAGTAATATGCCCTGTACTTGTATACGCCTCAAATTTCTTTATATATAAACAAATTATGCAGTTTCGTATTTACAAACATTAGGATGTGCAAAAACATGGAATCAATTTTCAGGATTTTTCCCAAAATTCCCAAAAAGGTCCGATGGGAATTTCTAAAGCGGGCGAAACCATCCAAATACAAAAAACTTGTGATATCTTCGTAAAAATTAAAAGAAAAGATCAAATACAGAGTTTGAGTAGGCTATTGAGCGGGACACTGATAATAAAACAAAGTGATCTTATAAGGTTTCCGTTTTTGCCTTTTGAGGTACGGAACCCTAAAAAGAACGCAAAAAATACTGTGAACTAAAGTACATATTTGGTTTGGTAATCATAATAATTTATTTGCATAAAATAGGGTCAATGTACAATACATAGATAACGATGTATGAATAAGTAGCAAGCCTATTTTGCCATTACAAATAGCGTGCAAATTTTACATATTTTTAGGGTTCCGTAGTCCGACAAGGAACCCTTATAAGATCGTTCAGTCCGTCCGTTCGTCCTAGTCTGTCACAGCAGAATATCTTCTACTTTTATGGACTGATTTGCATGTAACTTGTTTCAAGGATACTTCACTACATAGTATAAAACAAAGTCGCTTTCTCTGTCCCTATGTCCCTTTGTATGCTTAAATCTTTGAAACTACGCAACGGATTTTGATGCGGTTTTTTTTAATAGATAGAGTGATTCAAGAGGAAGGTTTATATCCCGTGCGAAGCCGGGGCGGGTCGCTAGTTATATATAAATCTCATTTTTAAAAATACAAAAAATTAAAATTACCCCTTTTTAAGGGTACCTCCCTATACATGTAAAGGGGGGGTGAATTTTTTTTTAATGCACCCCCTTGTGTGGGATATCGTTGAAAAGGACTATGAAAATAAGGTAAGGTTACCATACAACACTTTTTTATCAGCTTTACCATTTGCGAGATATAGCCCGCCAAAGTCGTTTACACGGTGTCCCCCCCCTGTAATTTCTAAAGTCTTGGACCTATAAACTTCAAATCACTCACGTAAAGAAACAGGCGCGGAAACTCTTATTTAAAATTATTTCGGGTATCCTGTAATGAATACTTTTAAAATCATAAATAAAATAAAAACCACGCGGTGCCAAAAATGACTACGGAACCCTACTTTATGCGTGGTCCGACACGCACTTGGCCGGTTTTATTAAAATAGGTAGTAGCAAGCCGTTCCTCTATATCATGCAATGCATAACAAAATAAAATTATTATCAATAGTTCAAATTATACCAAGTAATTGCGTACAACTTGAAAGCAAGTTCATGACTAAGTTTACATATTTATTATACCTAAATTATTATTTGTGGCGCACATAGTTTGTGGAAATTCAGTTCATTTCATATTTTAATACATTACAGTGGAAATTCGCTCTTTACTCTGCTGTTCCCACAATTCCCACCAATCTTCCCAAAATTCCCACCGATTCCCGAAATTCCCGCATCTATTCGACAACCAGCGAAGCGCTGGCGTAAGACACTGACGAGTCCTGTGGGTTCATACATTGCGAGGACTGCGCGTACTTTAGGAACTTCATAGACATCTTTGGGCAGTGTTGCTGCGTTTGGAGCTTCGCTATGGCCTGGAAACATTATTAAAATCAATAAAATAAGAAAAATTACAATAAATAAATAAGTTGTAACCGGATTTGGAAAAAAACTTGTATGTTTTCTTTCACAGATGAGTAAAACACCAGCAACCTTTCTAGGGTTGAAAGTACTCATGAATATGAGCAACTTTTTGAATGGGATCGACTTTGGAATCTCAAAAAATTTGTTGTTCCATACATCATGTAATCAATGCAAATAAATGATCCTATTTAATTCATCTTAAATAAATGCGGAGAGAATAGGCTTTTGAGCGCGAGAACAGGATATATACTTACTCGCCAAAAATATAGAACAACTGATAAGTATATTTTTTAAGATTTCAGAATCGGTCCCATGCATACATATTATATTAGTAGGATTGACTTTGAATATAAACCTTAGCTTTAAGTAATTTTATGACGTCAACTAACTAAAAACAAGAATTTGACTATTTAAAAGTGCTATTTTTAAGCTTATTTAAATAAAAACGATTGACTTTGAATAGGTATTATAAACTTCTTACTAGTTTTGCGTGGCTGCGCGAGGTGCAAGCACCTCGCGTGCTGTGCAGGGGCATTAAAACCGTGCAGTTGCGAGTTGGTTGAAATTTGTAGGGAAATTTGCAAAAAGTCATCTACAAAGAAAAGTGGTCGGTTGGGATTAGGTGAAGAGCCGAAAGGCTACTCTGGCTTTTGCTCTTTGCTGTTAAAACGCAGCTCGGCCTACGGCCTCGCTGGCGGCGCAAGCTCGGCCTTCGGCCTCGCTTGCCCCGGCTGGAGGAGGGGCTCGGCCTCCGGCCTCGCCTCGCCTCTCGGATTCATATACGCAGCTCGGCCTGCGGCCTCGCTTGCCGCGGAGCCTCGGCCTTCGGCCTCAGCTCCCCGGCTGGTGACTTGAGTTATGAGTAGTCATCATCACGTCATCCATGAATGGCTCGGCCTTCGGCCTCGCCCAATTCTTTTCGCACGAGATGGAGCTCGGCCTTCGGCCTCGCCTGGACGCAGCTCGGCCTGCGGCCTCGCAGGCGCAAGCTTCGGCCTCCGGCCTCGCTTGCGCGGCTGGTGGGGGGGAACTCGGCCTTCGACCTCGCTATTTAGTTCGTCCTTCGGCCTCACATCCAATTTTTTTATACAAAAAAATGGGAAGGGCAAGGGCTCGGCCTGTGGCCTCGCCACTCAGCTCGGCCTACGGCCTAACACCCCTTATTTTATTTAAAAAAAAAGGAAGTGGAGGAAGGGGCTCGGCCTACGGCCTCGCTATTTAGTTCGGCCTTCGGCCTCACATCCAATTTTTTTATAAAAAAAATGAGAAGGGGGGAAGGGCTCGGCCTGCGGCCTCGCCATTCAGCTCGGCCTACGGCCTCACATCCTCATTTTTATAAAAAAATTGTAAGGGGGGAAGGGCTCGGCCTACGGCCTCGCCATTTAGTTCGGCCTTCGGCCTCACATCCCCATTTTTATAAAAAAAAAAGGAAGGGGGGGCCTCTCGGATTCATATACGCAGCTCGGCCTGCGGCCTCGCTTGCCGCGGAGCCTCGGCCTTCGGCCTCAGCTCCCCGGCTGGTGACTTGAGTTATGAGTAGTCATCATCACGTCATCCATGAATGGCTCGGCCTTCGGCCTCGCCCAATTCTTTTCGCACGAGATGGAGCTCGGCCTTCGGCCTCGCCTGGACGCAGCTCGGCCTGCGGCCTCGCAGGCGCAAGCTTCGGCCTCGGCCTCGCTTGCGCGGCTGGTGGGGGAACTCGGCCTTCGGCCTCGCTATTTAGTTCGGCCTTCGGCCTCACATCCACATCAATTTTTTATATAAAAAAATGGGAAGGGGCAAGGGCTCGGCCTGCGGCCTCGCCACTCAGCTCGGCCTACGGCCTCACACCCCTTATTTTATTTAAAAAAAAAGGAAGTGGAGGAAGGGCTCGGCCTACTTCCTCGCTATTTAGTTCGGCCTTCGGCCTCACATCCAATTTTTTTATAAAAAAATGGGAAGGGGGAAGGGCTCGGCCTGCGGCCTCGCCACTCAGCTCGGCCTACGGCCTCACATCCTTATTTTTATAAAAAAATTGTAAGGGGGGAAGGGCTCGGCCTACGGCCTCGCCATTTAGTTCGGCCTTCGGCCTCACATCCCCATTTTTATAAAAAAAAGGAAGGGGGGGCCTCTCGGATTCATATACGCAGCTCGGCCTGCGGCCTCGCTTGCCGCGGAGCCTCGGCCTTCGGCCTCAGCTCCCCGGCTGGTGACTTGAGTTATGAGTAGTCATCATCACGTCATCCATGAATGGCTCGGCCTTCGGCCTCGCCCAATTCTTTTCGCACGAGATGGAGCTCGGCCTTCGGCCTCGCCTGGACGCAGCTCGGCCTGCGGCCTCGCAGGCGCAAGCTTCGGCCTCCGGCCTCGCTTGCGCGGCTGGTGGGGGGGAACTCGGCCTTCGGCCTCGCTATTTAGTTCGGCCTTCGGCCTCACATCCAATTTTTTTATACAAAAAAATGGGAAGGGGCAAGGGCTCGGCCTGCGGCCTCGCCACTCAGCTCGGCCTACGGCCTCACATCCCTTATTTTATTTAAAAAAAAAGGAAGTGGAGGAAGGGCTCGGCCTACTTCCTCGCTATTTAGTTCGGCCTTCGGCCTCACATCCAATTTTTTTATAAAAAAATGGGAAGGGGGAAGGGCTCGGCCTGCGGCCTCGCCACTCAGCTCGGCCTACGGCCTCACATCCTTATTTTTATAAAAAAATTGTAAGGGGGGAAGGGCTCGGCCTACGGCCTCGCCATTTAGTTCGGCCTTCGGCCTCACATCCCCATTTTTATAAAAAAAAGGAAGGGGGGGCCTCTCGGATTCATATACGCAGCTCGGCCTGCGGCCTCGCTTGCCGCGGAGCCTCGGCCTTCGGCCTCAGCTCCCCGGCTGGTGACTTGAGTTATGAGTAGTCATCATCACGTCATCCATGAATGGCTCGGCCTTCGGCCTCGCCCAATTCTTTTCGCACGAGATGGAGCTCGGCCTTCGGCCTCGCCTGGACGCAGCTCGGCCTGCGGCCTCGCAGGCGCAAGCTTCGGCCTCCGGCCTCGCTTGCGCGCTGGTGCTGGGGGGAACTCGGCCTACGGCCTCGCCATTTAGTTCGGCCTTCGGCCTCACATCCCAATTTTTTTATATAAAAAAAATGGGAAGGGGCAAGGGCTCGGCCTGCGGCCTCGCCACTCAGCTCGGCCTACGGCCTCACACCCCTTATTTTATTTAAAAAAAAAAGGAAGTGGAGGAAGGGCTCGGCCTACTTCCTCGCTATTTAGTTCGGCCTTCGGCCTCACATCCAATTTTT
This sequence comes from Ephestia elutella, assembly GCA_018467065.1. Lineage (NCBI taxonomy): Eukaryota > Metazoa > Arthropoda > Insecta > Lepidoptera > Pyralidae > Ephestia > Ephestia elutella. The sequence continues at coordinate 4,002,968 of CM031574.1, read as the reverse complement.
TTATAAAAAAATGGGAAGGGGGAAGGGCTCGGCCTGCGGCCTCGCCACTCAGCTCGGCCTACGGCCTCACATCCTTATTTTTATAAAAAAATTGTAAGGGGGGAAGGGCTCGGCCTACGGCCTCGCCATTTAGTTCGGCCTTCGGCCTCACATCCCCATTTTTATAAAAAAAAGGAAGGGGGGGCCTCTCGGATTCATATACGCAGCTCGGCCTGCGGCCTCGCTTGCCGCGGAGCCTCGGCCTTCGGCCTCAGCTCCCCGGCTGGTGACTTGAGTTATGAGTAGTCATCATCACGTCATCCATGAATGGCTCGGCCTTCGGCCTCGCCCAATTCTTTTCGCACGAGATGGAGCTCGGCCTTCGGCCTCGCCTGGACGCAGCTCGGCCTGCGGCCTCGCAGGCGCAAGCTTCGGCCTCCGGCCTCGCTTGCGCGGCTGGTGGGGGGGAACTCGGCCTTCGGCCTCGCTATTTAGTTCGGCCTTCGGCCTCACATCCAATTTTTTTATATAAAAAAATGGGAAGGGGCAAGGGCTCGGCCTGCGGCCTCGCCACTCAGCTCGGCCTACGGCCTCACACCCCTTATTTTATTTAAAAAAAAAAGGAAGTGGAGGAAGGGCTCGGCCTACTTCCTCGCTATTTAGTTCGGCCTTCGGCCTCACATCCAATTTTTTTATAAAAAAATGGGAAGGGGGAAGGGCTCGGCCTGCGGCCTCGCCACTCAGCTCGGCCTACGGCCTCACATCCTTATTTTTATAAAAAAATTGTAAGGGGGGAAGGGCTCGGCCTACGGCCTCGCCATTTAGTTCGGCCTTCGGCCTCACATCCCCATTTTTATAAAAAAAAGGAAGGGGGGGAGGGGCTCGGCCTGCGGCCTCGCCCTACTCTTTTCGCACGAGACGGAGCTCGGCCTTCGGCCTCGCCTGGACGCAGCTCGGCCTGCGGCCTCGCGGGCGCAAAGCTTCGGCCTCCGGCCTCGCTTGCGCGGCTTCGGGGGAGGAGCTCGGCCTTCGGCCTCGCTCCTGCCCCCAGCCCTCGATTTATACGCAGCTCGGCCTCCGGCCTCGCTTGCCGCGGAGCCTCGGCCTTCGGCCTCGGCTCCCCGGCTGGTGACATAGATGGCCCATACAGAACTCGTCGAAAAAATTTTCGAAAAAAAAAAAAAACCTGTCAGTTTGGGGGTCCCACGGTCTCAACATAAAAAATTGTCTATGACGGTAAAAGTCTACGAGTCCGTTTTCCCCCTCAAAATCCCCAATAAAGTTTGTATGAAAAAACAAAATTCAGTATGGAGAAAAAAAAAAAGTAAAAAAAACCATAGACTACCGCCGGCTGTGGTCGTTGCCCAGGGTCCTCTATGACATTTGGTCGAGCACCCCCCACCTATCTATTATGGTTTCCGCGGGCAGTACCCCCTATCAGTCCGGAACTGCTCCAAGTTCCACTTTCGTATTTTTCCTGACCTTACATCTTCCCCCTCTACACATCCCTATCATTACTTTTTTCAAGTTCGCAATTCCGTAGAACAAACAATTTATGTCAATGAGTCAGTCAGTCAGTGAGTGGTAATGCAGCTATATATATATAGGGGAACCAACCAGCTGGAAGCTCGGCCTTCGGCCTCGCTCCCAGCTTGGTTGGTTCGAACTAGTTTTTTCTTGACAACCGAAATAAATGAATTTTAATTTAATTTATAAGTACCTACCTGTAGTAATACGCCGATAGGGTGTCGCCCGCAAATGGTGTTCCCGTACTTATTGAGGTACTCCGTGAACGCGCGGGGCTCCATTTTCTCAATAATGTTCATACCCTGAAAAGAAAACCAATGGCAAATTTAAAATAAAAATATGGTATTTTAGCAAAACAGATTCTGATAGTGTAGACAGCGCCATCTATCTTCCATGAATCACTGCTTGATGGTAAAACAGATTGATGACGACCCCATCTATCATCTAAAGTCTACACTAGTTAATGGTAAAACAGCTTCTGATTAAAGACAACGCCATCTACCATCTAAAGTCAACACTAGTTGTTGGTAAAACAGCTTCTGTTGATGACAATGCCATCTATCGTCCAAAGTCCTATGCTAGTCTCACTAGCTGATAGTAAAACAGCTTCTGTGGACAACGCCATCTATCGTCTAAAGTTAACACTAGTTGATGGTAAAACAGACTCAGTTTGTAGACAACGCCATCTATCGTGAAAAGTCAACACTAGTTGTTGGTAAAACAGCTTCAGTTTGTAGACAACGCCATCTATCGCGAAAAGTCAACACTAGTTGTTGGTAAAACAGCGTCTGATTAAAGACAACGCCATCTACCATCTAAAGTCAACACTAGTTGTTGGTAAAACAGCTTCTGTTGATGACAATGCCATCTATCGTCTAAAGTTCTATGCTAGTCTCACTAGCTGATAGTAAAACAGCTTCTGTGGACAACGCCATCTATCGTCCAAAGTCTACACTAGTTGATGGTAAAACAGCTTCTGATTATAGACAATGCCATCTACCGTCTAAAGTCAACACTAGTTGTTGGTAAAACAGCTTCTGATTGTAGACAACGCCATCTATCGTCGAAAGTCTACACATCGAGATATACATTAGATGACGGTAAAACAGCTTCTGATGACAAGGCCATCTATCGTCCACATTTCACACTAGCTGATTGTATGTAAAACAGTACCGACTGTCCTATATTCTACGACATAAATGTGTAACGCGGCGACGCGTTCATCCTCTTTGATCCATTTATGCGTGCGCTGGCACATACATACTTATTTCACCTGTCATAAATTTTAAATTGTATTCATACACATTCGATTCTACATTTTGATATCATTCTTGACTCAGTTTATTTAAATCATTTATCGTCTAATATTATAAAGATAAATAATATATCTTAAATATATTTAATATTATATAAATCAACATAGACCCTTATCGGGTATGTATTATTAAGTTTTATTGGTTCTTTCGGAAGTGATTCTAAATTTATAGTGAAGTGTGCTTGTTATGTTTTCTAACCGTTCTTTATAATTGTTTTAGGTCTTATGTTTACCAATAAATTTATTAATACATACCCGATAAGGGTCTATGTTGATTTATATAATATTAAATATATTTAAGATATATTATTTATCTTTATAATATTAGACGCCGCGTTACAGTACCGGGGGGGGGCCGGTTTTAAAAAAAAAAGTTTTAAAAACTTTTTTTTTAATCTTAAAAATTGTTAAAAAATTGAAATATATGTAATTTTGAATTTAGAGAGTAAATTATGAATTAAAAAATACATAGTAAACTTAAATATAAATATAAACTTATTATACAATAGTAGTATAATTAAATGGATGAAGTGAAAGTTAATTTAGAAAGGTGAATGAAATTGAGATGAGTATATACAATAAGCCAATCAGTTCCACATATATCCTACCTAACAAATACTAACATACATACATCACCTAACAAAGTCATAATTCCATTTAAGGAATTGTGACTAAATACATCATAGAGAAAGCTTATATATTAGGAAGCATTTCTCAAGAACTGAGCTTATTAATGGTGTAGGCTTAATTAAAAATTAGTCACCAACCGCTAACTTGTAAATAATAGCTTAAGGCTTTTTTAACGTGTCACTAAAACCGCACGATGACAAATATGTACAAGCATGTACCTTAAAAAATAGGTAGAGTATAAAAATAACACTATGCGCGAAACGCAAAAATTAAAATAAACGTCTTAGTAATGACGTAAGGAAAATATCAAGTTAATGACATAAATTGTGTAAGTAAGTAAGGTAAGTAGAGTTATAAATTAGAAAACTCTAATTAAAGTAATACAGTAATTAAAGACAATTAACAGTAATTAACGGTAATTAAATGTAATTAAAAGTACTTAAAGGTAATTAAAAGTACTTAATTAAAAGTTATTAATTAACTTTAGTTAATTAAAATAGGAGAAGAAAAGAAGTAAAAAAAGATTGAATAAATTCTCATCTCATTTGACAATTGTCATCCTAATTTGAAAATTTATTCAATCTTTTTTTACTTCTTTTCTTCTCCTATTTTAATTAACTAAAGTTAATTAATAACTTTTAATTAAGTACTTTTAATTACCTTTAAGTACTTTTAATTACATTTAATTACCGTTAATTACTGTTAATTGTCTTTAATTACTGTATTACTTTAATTAGAGTTTTCTAATTTATAACTCTACTTACCTTACTTACTTACACAATTTATGTCATTAACTTGATATTTTCCTTACGTCATTACTAAGACGTTTATTTTAATTTTTGCGTTTCGCGCATAGTGTTATTTTTATACTCTACCTATTTTTTAAGGTACATGCTTGTACATATTTGTCATCGTGCGGTTTTAGTGACACGTTAAAAAAGCCTTAAGCTATTATTTACAAGTTAGCGGTTGGTGACTAATTTTTAATTAAGCCTACACCATTAATAAGCTCAGTTCTTGAGAAATGCTTCCTAATATATAAGCTTTCTCTATGATGTATTTAGTCACAAATCCTTAAATGGAATTATGACTTTGTTAGGTGATGTATGTATGTTAGTATTTGTTAGGTAGGATATATGTGGAACTGATTGGCTTATTGTAAATACTCATCGCAATTTCATTCACCTTTCTAAATTAACTTTCACTTCATCCATTTAATTATACTACTATTGTATAATAAGTTTATATTTATATTTAAGTTTACTATGTATTTTTTAATTCATAATTTACTCTCTAAATTCAAAATTACATATATTTCAATTTTTTAACAATTTTTAAGATTAAAAAAAAAAAAGTTTTTAAAACTTTTTTTTAAAACCGGCCCCCCCCGGTACTGTAACGCGGCGACGCGTTCATCCTCTTTGATCCATTTATGCGTGCGCTGGCACATACATACTTATTTCACCTGTCATAAATTTTAAATTGTATTCATACACATTCGATTCTACATTTTGATATCATTCTTGACTCAGTTTATTTAAATCATTTATCGTCTAATATTATAAAGATAAATAATATATCTTAAATATATTTAATATTATATAAATCAACATAGACCCTTATCGGGTATGTATTATTAAGTTTTATTGGTTCTTTCGGAAGTGATTCTAAATTTATAGTGAAGTGTGCTTGTTATGTTTTCTAACCGTTCTTTATATTTGTTTTAGGTCTTATGTTTACCAATAAATTTATTACAACGACCCTGAAGATTACTTTTATTATTATATAGAGCTCTAACGCTCTAAATGTTCTACGTAAGGAGAAATTTATGTTTCTACGCTATCTACCTGATGGTCCAGCCACTCGATGCTCTGATGGATGTGTCCGCGCGAGTTGTCCCTCCACGTGTAGCGGAACCTGGAGCCCCAGTGGCAGAAGTCGGATGATATTACGAATAGATTCTGGGGGTCCGCTAAGTATGGGGCTAGGATCGCGCCGTATCTGAAATTATGTTGGAATCATCTTTATTCATTACTAGCTTTTGCCCGCAGCTTTGCCCGCGTGAATTTCCCACGGGAACTGTGTTTTTTCCCAGGATGAAAGGTACCCTACCTATGTCCTTCGCCGTACTTCCAGCTATGTGTATGCGAAATTTCAGGAAGATTGATTCAGTAGATAAAGCGTGAAGAGGTAACAAACAAACAAACGCACTTTCGCATTTATAATATTAGTTAGGATTAGGATATAGGATAATCTTATATTATCACTATCACTACATAGTATAAAACAAAGTCGCTTTCTCTGTCCCTATGTCCCTTTGTATGCTTAAATCTTTGAAACTACGCAACGGATTTTGATGCGGTTTTTTTAAATAGATAGAGTGATTCAAGAGGAAGGTTTATATCCCGTGCGAAGCCGGGGCGGGTCGCTAGTATAATATAAGACCATAATGTACACTTAGTTGGCAAATAAATGAATATGAATATTCTCAAATGTTTCCTCAATTGGATTGATTTGAATAAAAATAAGGCCCTTGGTATGGATTTCCTAATTTTAATGTTGTTTTTGTTAACTTTAAATTAACATTTTTCAAGTACATATTCTAACAGTGCCAATAGTGCATAGTAATAGATTAACGAGCTTTATAACTTTAAGCTCGTTAGTCTACTATATAGTCTGCCAAACACCATGTATAAATAAACTAAAATAAATAAAAAGAAATTTGATAGAAGAAAAAACTTACTTCGCTTCCTTTTCAGGCGTTAGAGATCCAACTAGTATAGGTATGATGGTAAAACCAGTCTTATATCTGAAAAAATAATGGTTGTAAAAATTCAATAGTATTGTAATTCAATAGTATCGATACTATCGATAGTTTTGGGCATCATCAATAGTATTGCAAACTATTGGCTATCGATACTATCGATAGTATTGTCACGTGTCAATACTATCGATAGTATGACTATTTTTAAGTTTATAATATTAGTAGGTCAACTATCGATAGTCAAACTATCGATAGTTACCACCGCCTCCAAAGCGCAAGTGGAGAAGAGGCAGCGCAACAAACTCCACTGCTGCATTTTCTCCAAAGACGTCACTTTACAACATACGTATTACAAGTAAATAACTATCTATGTAGACAATGTAAGGCAGGTCCTGGATTCTGAGCCTAAATTAGACAAGGTGTATGTTTTATGTTTTTATTTATTGAGGTACACCAACAGTGTATACGTGCTACATACACGAAACAATAATCACTTATTACTAAGTAACATCTATACATAAAATAAGACAGTAAAAATATTTTGTCTGTACATTTATCATTTTGACTGAAATAGATAGAGGGACACTTAAAAAGAATAATAGAAAGCAAAAAATTTTTTTTGGGAATTTCTTGTCTGTCTTTCTGTCTGTATGTATGATCACGCTAATCTCCGAAAGTACTGAACCGATTTGAATGAAACTTTTTTTGTTGTGTAGCTATTAAGCCTGGGCAACATTTAGGCTATAATTGATTTTGAAAACTGGAACACCTGATGAAGAACCTTGACAGAACAGCTAAACTATAAGAAATATGGAAATGGTGCCTTAACAAAAGTCGTTCAACCTGATGAGCATTTTCTGATGACGTATAAAAATTGAAGAACTGGATCTGATGAAAAGCTTAAAGAGAGATTTTTTATCCAAGCGAAACTCACGCGGGCGAAGCCGCGGGCGACAGCTAGTATACTATATTCTGTTATACTTACTCCTCCATAACCTTCGCTATGTAGGGCAGGTGCATCTCAATGGAGTGTTCGTCCTCGTCCGTCTGTACGTCCATCCACTCGAACTGCCGCGTCGCCTCCAACTCCGCGTATACTATAACGACAAACATACATACATTGACACAATAGGCACTACAATAATTACTCCAAGAGTGTCAAAAGTCAAAAACAATTTTATTGAAACTTGGCGTTCACAGGGACTTTTATACGTCAAAAAAACAAATTATATAATCATATCCTAACTGATATTATAAAAGTGAAAGTGAGTTTTTTTTGTTGGTTTATTTGTTTGTTTGTTACCTCTTCACGCTTTATCTACTGAACCAATCTTCCTGAAATTTCGCATACACATAGCTGGAAGTACGGAAAAGGACATAGGGTACCTTTCATCCCGGGAAAAGGCACAGTTCCCGTGGAAAATTCACGCGGGCGAAAGCTAGTTGTACTATAAATCTCAAAGCTACAAACTACTAGCATTTCGGAACAACCACTGCTGATAAGAAATGCCGAAAAAAACTCATGAAACAATCTTCAGAGTGGCTTTTTTATATCCTAACTAATACTAAGTGAGTTTGTTTGTTACCTCTTCACGCTTTATCTACTGAACCAATCTTCCTGAAATTTCGCACACACATAGCTGGAAGTACGGAAAAGGACATAGGGTATCTTTCATCTCGGGAAAAAGCACTGTTCCCGTGAGAAATTGACGCAGGCGAAAGCTAATTTTCAATAAAGGTTAAGGTATACTACTCACTCTGTTTGTCTATGGTGAGATCATAGAGCGGCGTCTGATATTTGTCCAGAGAGGACAGCGCGCAGCCGCCGAGTCTCACGTGGTGGGACGGGCCCAGGATAAAGATGCGTTTACTGACAAATATAATAACATTGTTTTTTTTTTAACTAGCCTGTATGTTTTGTGTCCGACTGCTGGACATATGCCTCCCCCTTTTGCTTCCACTCAACATTGGTTTTAATAACAATTTTTTTTTCATTTATTTGGTTCGCAAACTGGCTGTACAACACAAAAGTACAAAAAATTAAGAGTATCCAAGTTGTAAGCCTTCTTGGAGCGAATACAGCGTGCACATGGATATACTGCTCACAGTTATTTAAAGTTGCAAACTACATTAAATTCAAAAGTGATAATAATGGTAATTTTTGTTAAAGTTAAATAAAGAAAGTGTATATTTAAAATATGATTATTGTTAGAGATTGACAAAAGGTATTTATAAAGCAGAGGTGAATGGAAGAGTTGGTCAGGGTCGACCTCGGAGAACGCACTGCGACCAGATTGCGGACCTCCTTAAAAAGGGAGATATTAGGAGCACCCATAACCGGAGAGCATGTATGAAGAGAGTGATGAGTGTAGAGGAAGCGAGAGAGATCTGTAAGGATCGTAGCAGGTGGACTTCGCTAGTCTCTGCCTACCCCCACGGGAAAAAGGCGTGATAATATGTATGTAATTTACTATTTTTAAATCTCTAGTTTTAAGCGGCGTATAAGATAAAACCTACGCCAGATTTTAAGTTGAGACTTTCTACAATACGACTGTGAAAACCGCATCAAATTTCGTCCAGTAGTTTTTGCGTGATGCGCATACAAACATACAGACGGAAAGACAGACAAGAAAATTCTTTAAAAAATGTTTTGGCTTCAATTAGCCCTATAAAGACCCTCTAGTTTTTTTCTTAAATATCTTCTTTGTACGGACACAGACCAGTTACAGTTTTATTATATGTATTGATTTACTTATACTCACACAACGACAGGACTGACTTGTCTGTACGCAAAGGCCGCGCATGCGCCGCAATACGAGTACCCAGCGTGCCTAAAAAAACACATAATTAATATACATTACAAAATTATTTTGCTACTTATAGCTTTCTTATCGAGTATGTTAGTTATTGCTAACACTGGTGTCAGATTTCTCCCAGGTTCAAATCCTGCCTGTGCTATATGAGTTTGTATACCAATCTGACTCTTGTATGGTTAGTTTTCATCGACCACCGGAATTAAATTTCACTTCCGGTGAATGAAAACATCGTGAGGAAACCTGCATTCTGGTTAATGACTAGTGTATGAAATAGATAGTTGTTGTGTGTCAAGACAGTCGTTGTGTTTCATTCCATATTATGACCACGAAACCCTCAGTCATGAGAAATACGACTACAGGAGAAGAATGGAGACGTATACATACGGTGCGATGATGGCGCGCGCCGGGCCGTGTGTGAGGTCCGCTTTCGACAGCCAGAGGTCCAGCTGCCTTGACAGCTCGCTGCCTGAAAATAAACATTCAAAATAGGTTTTTTATGAGGGCTTAGCTTTGAACCTTTTAATTGGTTTCATAAGGTACATTTTTTATAGCATGCGGGTTGCCTGATGGTAAGCAATCACCGCAGTCCATAGACACCAACCCTAAAAAGGCCACTGATGCGATGCCAACTTTTTGAGAAAGCGATAGGCCCTTTTCTTGTAGGCTCCAATGTCAAACCTATTCGGGAACACCGCTGAGGGAAGTTTATTTCACATTTTAGTACAGCGCTGTAAAAAGCTGCACGAAAAACGAGCGGTGGTTGAACACCAGCCATCAAGGTGGTGGGGGTGGTACTTTTTTCAAGGCACGGTGGTGGAATACAGCGGTTGGTACAAGGTCGAATAGCTCCTGCGAACTCTCCCCATTGTAAATATTTAGGAAATGAACAATGAAATGAATGGATTTTGGCATTTTGCTAACATTTTGGCCATTATACGAAATTGTCATTTTGTGAGGCAACGGTTTTTTCCTCCACTCGTAGGCAAGGCTAACAACCTGTCATTATATCTGAATCTCCATTGCATCAGAAAGCCCAGTATTCAGCTAAGCGAGGCCTTCGGGTCTCACGACTCCTGGTTCTGTCTACCCCGTAAGGGATAAACACGTGATTCTATGTATGAAAATCGATATCACATTCTGATTCAACAATATAGCTATTTTAGACCCAGTACAAAATAGAAATCGTCCTACTAGACCGGAGGGGAATATAATACAGTGAATAAAAAGAAAAATTGTTCAAATTATGAACTGGCTGATGTGAATGAAAGATTCAAATAAAAGTTACTGACTTATTGCCGGGGGCAACAGCTTAGGTCAGCTAATATGCTTGAACTAAAGAATTATATGTAATTTTTAATAGCCTATACTACAGTCCCACCGGACTCTGTAGTATAGGCTATTAAAAATTACCGGTGCACAAAGGCTCCCTGGTTCGTTTATTTTGTTTATATAGTTTGTTTATTTGTTACCTCTTCACGGTTTATCTACTGTTCTAATATTTCGGAAATTTCGCATACACATAGAAATACTGAGGACATAGGGTACTTTTCATCCCAGGAAAAAGCACTGTTCCCGTAGGAAATTCACGCGGGCTAAGCCGCGGGCAAAAGCTAGTATGCTATAAAACAAAGGAGATTTCAAATAAAATACATTTTAGATATATCCAATAACATTTATTTACAATTTAAAATTTTGAGGATCTGGGTGAGATGCTCCCAGTGTGAGATGACCAATCACCTGTCTGGTGCGTGTGCTAGCATCCCCAAAAAGTAAATAATTAAGGGACAGATCTCCACAGATGCAGCCATCTCACTTTTGGAATAAAAAGGTACAAAAAGGCCTCTTCATGTTGACTATGGCCCCATAAATGCCTCAAAGGACCGAGTCCCCATGGACCAACATAATGATAATACAGTTAAGATAAATATCAATAAAACTAAACACAAATATAAATCTAAATGAATCATCAATCTTCCTCATCATCATTCATGATGCCCGCAATCTTCTCTGAAACTTCCTTCATCAATTTCTCGCTGAAATTCGGGAACTTCACATCAAATTCAGCTTTTAAGTTGTCCAGATCAAACCTATTGTTATCTAAATCAACCAAAGATTTTTGTGACTTCTCATACTCCTTAAATTTGTCTATGTCCAATTTGGAATGTTTTTTAATCTGTTCCAAACCCTCTATAGCGTCATTGACAGCATCCAATAGTTGTTTGTGGCCGCTGTTTTTGTCATAACCAAAATCAATGTTGTTGGTTTCCAACTTGTCGAGACATGCCTGTTCTGTTTTGTTTAGGTCTTTGAGAATCTCTTCGACTTTTGATGACTCTGTCATGTCGTAGAACTGTGAGACGCCACGGTTTTTTAGGTCCAATAATCTGTAATCAAAAAATATGGATTCAATTAGGATAGAAATACACATAGGTATAAAAAAAGGATTACATTCATTAGCATTAATTGTTCAATCACTGTGTTTTAGATAACAATTTTTTTACAATGGAGCACTACAAAATGCAAGCTCTTTGAAGGAATAATCTTGAGCTTTTAATCAACTACACAAACTGATTTTGATGTGGTTTTCACTGTGGATTGTGGATGACGATTTAAAAGTATACTTCTCGACGCGAATCAGTTGAAAAATAAACCGAATTCAATGTACAGATACTGACCTTTTCTTTTCAACAACAAATGATATATCCTTCAGTCTTTTGTTGGTTTTATCCAATTGTTCTACGGTCATCTGGAACCTGTCCGCCAACTGAGTCATCTGTATGTCCATTTGGGTCTCCTCCAGCTCGATTTTTTCGTCTACAAGGCAGTCCTCAAGCATTGTTCGCATGAACTTCCCATACGCTATTTGTCGCTGTTCAGAATCGAAATCAGGGAAAGAATCTGGTTGACACATAGTTACGTCCCCTTCGCCAAGAAAAGTCGCATTTTTATTAACTTTGGGCCGAGGCACGGTTATATTTGTATCCTTTCTTGCAGTTGATGGTATTTTACCGCGTGAAGAGGTAGTAGCGGTACTAACGGTTGAAGGACGCCTTAATTTCACATTTTTACCAGTTGGCGCAAGAAATGCTTTACTTTTGTCAGACATTTCCGTAAAAAACACTATGTTTGTCGCAAAAGGCAGATTTTGTAAGTAAAATGTTTGTTTTGTCGAAGTCGAACTGACCAGGGTTGCCAACAAAAAAAGAGATGCCTCGTACATCTGCAGCTGAAAATCTCGTATATTGACTTTCAAACCTCGTACATTAAAATGTATTAAGCTATGATGTTGCAAATGGCACTATTTATCTGCGTAGCGCGAATTGAAATATATAAATAAGGGATTTACATTTATTTATGAATGTAAATTTAATAAAATTGTAATAAAGCTATAAAAAATATTATTATTACTCAAGTAAAATCACAAAAACACTAAATGCGTCTATATTATTACGATTAGCTACACGACGTACTTAGTAAAAACAACTTATGGAAAGTATCTACTTATGAAATGTTCTATATTTACGCGAAGATTGTATAAAGAGGTAGTCATTCCGTCAACCGGGAAATTCCCGATAGTGAAAATGGTATAGTTTTTACTAATTTATAATGGTGATCCAAAATGATCGTATGGCCTAGAGTCCGTTGAAGTAGCGAAAGCTCATTTGGAGCTAGATACATACAATATCCATTAAAAAAATCGCATGGCCATAATATTTTCAAAATCTCGTACATAATTGTACGAGGTTGATAGCGTCCTCGTACCTCGTACGGGAGACCATAAATCTCGTATTTGTACGAGGAACCTCGTACAGTTGGCAACCCTGCCACTGACTGAACTGACGTTTATTTAAATGGCTGTCACTCACATTCATAGCTGTCATGGAAACAAGTGCTTCCGGTTCGTTCAGAAATTGCAATATAGTTTTTTATCCAATGGGTCCAATGTTAAAATTATTCAAAGTAAAACCAGCTGACATCTTCATCAACCAATCAACCATCATAATTAAGTACTTAAGTACTGCATCCTGCATCCATCCAATTCGTAAAATTCAAGACTATATTTTATTAGAAATTAGAAAATAAAATGACAAGAAAGAAAATCGTTTCTGAACAAGACTTTAAAAGGAAGTCAAATGAAGTTCTTTTTAATGGTACTCATATAAAAAAAACAATATTTTTCATTAAAACATATTATAGGTACATCTAAAATATGTTATATAAAATAATCTAAAATGTGTAACACTACGATTCAATACTACAAAATATTCATTCAAAGTGAAAGTTACATTAGGTACTGATAGATACCTACCTAGCAACAAAAGATTAGTTAAAATGAGAAAAACTGGGAAATGGATATAGGTATCTTGGCATTAAAATACTAGGTGGGTTTATTTATTTTATCTTACTAAAAGACAAAGACCTTTGTCATAGTTACCTACTACATAAGTACCTACACAGCAAAGCAAAAACAAAGAGGTCAATAAACTTTTGACTTAAAGAACAGACGGGGACCAAGATGAAAGAAAAAAAATTCACAAGAAATGCTACAGATACACAGGAATATACAGGATATACAGATACACAGGAATGCAGAGAGATACGATTAAGTTTCTGATTTGTCTCCAAATAAAATAACCATTCGAAATAATAACTAAAAAAACACAAATTAAATGTTTTCTTACCATTTTCAGTGTACCAGCTACCTGCATGAGATGCATTACGACAAGACATCTTGATAAAAGTTAAAAATTAACAAATTTAACAATAAGAACAAACTGTAAATAGATTTTCTCGATCACACACAAACAACACACAAAGTCACAAAATCACAAAAATAATACATTGACGTTGATGGATGATGGATTGCTCCTGAAAACTAGCATAAACAAAAATAGAGCAGGCAGACCACAAACAAAAGTAGAGTAGACCATGAACATCCCCCAGAAATATTTTTTTATAAACATAGGTGAGTTAATCAACTCAGTTGGATTCTACAGCATTTTTCTACACGACTGACCAAAAAAGGAGTGTTATGTTTTCAGGGTTCATGTATGTAAGTATGTATGTTCTGTGTATGTTCTTTATTCCACCATAAGTCCTAAACGGTTGAACAGATTTCGATGTGAGAGGTATTTTTAGATTCCTTGCATTCCTCCGAGTGACATAGGCTATGTGAGTTGTGAGTTGTCAGTCGTGTTTTTTGTTTTTTAATAATTAGCTTGTTTGACGATTTTTTTAAACGTGCCTTTTTGTTAGTTTTGATTTTAAGTAGTCATTCTAGGGCAAAAACATGTGTAGGTTCTGGAGAAGGCACTTAAAACAAAACCAATATTTTAAAAGTTATTTAAATTTGAAAATTCTAAATTTGACGGAAATGACGTTTTTACCTGGAAATGACTTTAAAATACATGGAAATGATGATGATAGTAAGGAAATGACTATTCAAATGAAAGAAAGTCATTTAATCATGTTTTATTATATAAAAATTAACATAAAATTAACATGTTGTGTCGGAATTTGACCAATACAAAATAATGATACAATACAAAACACTTTATAATAATATATTGTCTTTATTCAATCCAAATACATTCTTCATTCACCCCGAAGCAAATATTACCAAAAAGTATGATTTTTAAAATATTTTTTTATATAAAAGATGGGTTTACTCTTGACTAAAATTTTACCCGAGGACAGGGACAGGTCCCAATTATATTACAGTACTCTTTGGACAGGTCTACTGTGTAGCAAGCATGTAAGTAATAAGTACTTTGTACAAAGTATTTATTACTTCCATGGTAGCAAGCTTACCCAAAGCAGCCTATTCACTCTGGTTTTGAAGAGAGACCAAGAAGGGATAATAGCCCGCAGTGCGTCTGGATGTCCGATTGAAAAAAGGGGCAGGAGGTATGAGCACATGAGCCACAGGCTGTGAAACTAATCGTTTATCAATTTTATATGCCCGATTATTCTCTTGGCTTTGCGTTCCACCGAATCCAGAGTGGCCAGTTGGTACTTCGCGACTTCGATTTTCTATAATATAATAGACGTGAAAACCGCATAAATTTTGTTTAGTCGTTTTGCGTGACGCGCGTACAAACATATAGATAAAAAAAAAAAAAAATGTTCTCTTGCTGTCATATTTTATTTCAGTTACCTAAAAAGGAATGTGACATTCTATCTGGATTTTTTAAATTTACTTAATGATTTTATATTGCTTGCCGTTTGAGCTTAAAAAAATATTCCTAAAAACAATATTTTGTTCAGACTGACTGTTTTTAGGTGGTTTGACAATAGGTTGAGCTAAGAGTATTGATTGGGATGAAAAACGAATTATAATATTTTTTTATTATAGGTTGAGTAAAGAAAATATAATGCGTAGGATGAGTCTGGATGAGACGTCAGAGAATGAATATGGCACAACCGCACGGAGGTCGTCAAAATCAAAGTCAGAAACAGCAGTCGCAAACAGTATATTGCTGGTTATTATCGTTCTCAAAATTGTCCTCAGTTTCTTGTAATTCAGTTTCTGGTGGATTTCTCTAAAAATCTTTAATCTTCTGCAGTTCGGGCTGAAAATATGATCTAATATCAACAATTTTAGAAACAATGTCATTTTCATCTACATATCATCAGTACCGTTTTAAGTATTTAGCCAGGGAATGACGTTACTGGAAATGATGTTTTCGTCGATTTTGTCTGATTATTCAAGATTCGCGCAGGGAATGATGAAATATACGTGACAATTTTTAAATAATTTTAAATTTATATAAAAAGAAAGTTCCCCTGAATTTATTCTATTGCAAAATGGACTTCGATGTTTAGTTAACGAAACGAAAATGTTAAAACTGGGTAACCACAACGTTTTTTGCCTGTTTTTGTTAATAACATCAAAAATACAATTCTTTTAATTTAAATAAGTTTGGCGCCTTATACAATAATAGACGTAGATCCTCTACGAAAAAACTACACGTACATTAAGACGTTAGCACAGAATTAATATAAGTATGACGTTAGTTAATTTATAAAGTCCATGGAAAACTTTTAGCACGCCTTTGTTTTCAAATACAAACGTAGATGTCGTGCTTCAGTTGTGTCTCAAACGCCAAAGAAATCGTAATAAAACATAGAAGTCTTACAGAGATTTTGTTACTTTATTTCAATTTCTTTGGCTCTTGACACACAATGAGCGATTTTTCTGACAGCTAATTAAGAAAAAAAAATCAGTACGAAAAAGTCTCAACAGATAGCGTTTTATGAAAGCCGAGTCGTAATAATGGCTGAACCTATATGGTGCGCTTTTACTTTTCAACCAGAGGCAGAAAAAAAAATCACATAACAGTTTGACAGTTGCACAAATCACAATATAGATACTTTTTACACGACTGACCAAAAAAGGAGTGTTATGTTTTCAGGGTTCATGTATGTATGTATGTATGTAATTTCTTTATTCCACCATAAGTCCTGAACGGCTTAACAGATTTTGATGTGAGAGGTATTGTTAGATTCCTTGCATTAGCCCGAATGACATAGGCTATGTAAGATGTCAGTCGTGTTTTTTATTTTTAAATAATTAGCTTGTTAGTTTTTTTTTACTAAGTTTTATTTTTTTTTAATGCCAATCCCGTGGATTTTTTGCTTTTTGTATGGAATTTTTTCTCTCGGCTTTTACTAAGCGCCATCTATGAAGTCATTTGGAACTATTTCTTTTTTTTTAATTTGTGTCACGGAAAATCCCTCATTGAGACACAATATCGGCGTTTGTAAAGCCTGACCTTGTGGCCTGTGGTGTGGCCCTAGAATAGCACCAACCCATCTCTTCCCGTGGGTGTCGTAAGAGGCGACTAAGGGATTTAAAACACCGGAGGATGGGCAGCAGCATCTTTCCGCGTACTATGCCATCACACTGCGATCGCCAACCCGCCTGCCAAGCGTGGCGATTACGGCAAAACCCCCCATGGATATCATCCGGGGGGGAGGCCTTTGTCCAGCAGTGGACGTCGTTAGGCTGAGAGAGAGAGAGAAAGCCTGACCAGGAATATAAAAACCCTCGCCATGTTGCGGAAAAGCAATAGAACTAATTTCTTATACTGGCAACTAATTAAAAAACCCATCTGTCATTTCTCCTGTCAAAGTTTGACTTTCAATCAAGGGCGGATCCAGTAGGTATTTTTTTCTGGGAAGGGCACCGTTTTCCACTCTCGAGAATATTTCCGAGAAATTCTTAAGAAAGTATCCGCTTGTTTTTTGAAAATGTCGAGAAGGGTACATCACCATTAGGTGGTGGATTAATTTTTCGGAAATACTTACTTGTAAGATACTATTACTACTAAATCCTGTTATAGCCTCCACAGTATACATAGGGCGCACTATAAGTTTCCGGAACTGGCCACTTACATAAACAATATTTAAAAATTTATTGCAACATTTGAAAATATAACTCTTTGGCTGTAGAATGCAGTTTGTTTCATCTGACTGTGTTTTGTTTTTTACCTTGTGGCGCCATTTAAAAAATCGTGTGTCTGCATCAACATGGATTTAACTCGGGAAAATTTTCGTAGTATGATTTTCTACGATTTTAAGTGTAATTTGACAGCTCAGCAGAGCATCGCTCGGCTTGAAACAGCTTTTGGCAATGAAGCACCATGCAAGACAACTGTTTATAGCTGGTTTGCAGAATTCAAGCGTGGTCGTATCAATCTCAGTGACGAATCTCGCGATGGTCGGCCGTCTACCGCTGTGACCAACAAAAACATCAATGCTGTGCGCCGTATGATTGAAACAGACAGGCATGTGACCTACCATGAAATTCGCTCATCCTTAGAAATAGGCATGAGTCAAATACAATTAATCCTACACAAACATTTGGGTGTGAGAAAGCTGTGCTCGCGGTGGATCCCACACAACTTGACCGAGGCTCAAAAACGGACCGCGTCACTTGGTGCAGTGCCATGCTTACCAGATTCAACGAAGGTGCGTCAAATTTGGTGTGGGACATAGTAGCAGGTGACGAAACAATGATTTATTGCTACGATCCCAAAACAAAGCAGCAATCGAGCGTATGGGTCTTTCAAGATGAGCCGAAACCAACCAAAGTGGCGCGCGTGAAAAGTGCATCTAAGCGGATGATTGCTTCTTTTGTTAATAAAACTGGACACGTGGCTACTGTTGCTTTAGAGAATCGTCGTACAGTGAATAGTGACTGGTACACGACCATTTGTTTGCCGGAAGTTATTGACGAACTCCGTAAAAATAACCGTAAACGCCGTATCATCCTGCACCACGACAATGCTAGTTCTCACACGGCCAGACAGACAAACGACTTTTTGAAGGCGAAAAATGTAGAACTCATGAGTCATCCTGCATACAGTCCCGACCTGGCACCTTGTGACTTTTTTCTGTTCCCAAAAATTAAGAACCAATTATGCGGTCAACGATTTTCATCACCAGAAGAGGCTGTCGAGGAGTATGAAAAACACGTTTCAGAGGTCACCACAGAGGAGTGGCACAAAAGTTTTCAAAACTGGTTTCATCGAATGAAAAAGTGCATAGACGTCAAGGGAGATTATTTTGAAAAACAATAAATTAATTTTGTACCTTTAATAGTATTTTTTCATATTCATTCCGGAAACTTATAGTGCGCCCCACGTACAATAGTAATCTATGCTCCACAGTATGTACACAAAATAGCAGTCAGGGGGGGGCACGTGCCCCCGTGCTCCCACCCTTTTATCCGTTACTGCTTTCAATAATGTTGCAATATAAAACGCATAAGTGCTGCCACGCATAAGTGCTGCCTGCTGCCTCTAATTCAGCGTTTTTTTTTTCAATTCTTGGTCAGGCTATAATTAGTGGAATCGGCCCCCAGGTATGTGCAGGCCACGGGCTACGCGAATCTATAGGTATTCTATAGGTAGGTTACTCTATGAATGGGTCAAGACATTGAGTTTCGAAATTCTTACTACTAGAGTGATTTCCAAATCCTATTGTTTTCTGAGTGAGCAGAAAATTCATAAACAAGATAGAAACAAATGACAAGATAGATGTATTAGTGATTGGCACAGCCGTCACTAGCATATAAATATATCATAATCAATAGATTAAATTAAATATGGAGTTCATTTTTTACATGTAAATAATTTAAAGTAATGTATAAAGTTCATATTACAAAATGAAAATGCAAACAGGCCTCAAATAATTTATTTGTCTTCTATTTTATTATAATCGAAATTAAATACTTAAAAAAAAAACAGCATGATTAATGATTGAAAAGTTTACATGTCTCATCACTATTTTTAACTGTCAAAAGATGCACCACGTGCTCAGAACAACAAACCTATGGAACTGCCATAATTGATCTATTTGACACGGAAATAATAATGAAATACCTGTCTCTTTCTCACAAAAGTGGTTTTACGTTAAGAAAAAGCATCTACACTCTTTTTATCAGCGCCCTCTTCATTGGCTTCGATGTACTTTTACTGTCACGCGACGCCATCTTTATCTACGGTTTTGTTTACATGTGAGAAGACGTCACTTCACAGATTTTTATGTTTTCCCGGTTTTTTGTCGACTTTGTGCGAAACTGTGATAAGTACAATTAAAAATCATTTAAAAGAGGTACCATGAAGTGTTCTGTAGCAGGTTGTGGCCTTTGCCAAAGCAAAAACAGGCCGAATCTAACCTTTCACCGGTAAGTAGCTAACATTTTGTTAAATTTTGTCTATCATTATAGAGTATTTGATATAAAATGCATAAAAACCTCTTTCTCTGAATCATCTTAGTTGTTAGCTGTAGAAAACCGCAATATTCTCAATATTTCATTCACAAAACACGGGTGCTAGTGTCGACAACATCGAACATCGAACCTTATCGATAAATAAATAAAAATAAGGTACTAAGTTATTTAAAGCATTTTTCTCGTTTTAGTTTACCAAGAAACGAATCCCGGCGAAGGGAATGGTTAGAAAAGATTGGCTTAGAAAATATCCGGCCAGGAACTAAAGACATACATGTGTGCTCATTGCACTTTGAAGAAAGTGCTTTTAATAAAACTCTTAACATAGTTAGATTGAGAGATGATGCTATCCCAACAGTATTTGCAAAGGTAAACAATTGATCAATCTTTTTATTAAACGGTTTTATTTAGCTGCCCTGTTTGTTTTTGGGTCCAATGTAGTAATTGAAATGTTACCCCCTTACTATTGACCGATTAATCTGATTACCATAAGCTTCACGATTTCTTTTTGACTGATATGCCCTAGAGTAATGTGATGAGACAATTGTGTGATGACTGATACATAGGTCATACCAAATTACTTTTTAGCTTTTAATATTTTACCCACGTTTTTTATTTTATTTTATTTTATTAAAGAAACCAACAGCGTTTACAGTAATACAGTTCTTAATCTATAATAAGGCCAATAAAAGGTTTCTCTTTCTATAACAATAATATTGTCGATTAAATGGTAAAGAAAATGTAATGAAGGTGCACTAAATAATACCCATGAATGTTAAAAGTGTAACTAGGTATGTATGTTGTAATGAATTAACGTTATTAACGTTATTAAAATCTTTTAATAAAAAATATAAAATTTACTTACATTTTTACAATTTGCCAATCATTGAGTCCATGTTTATGTAACTACCTATTATTACGTGTAACCACATCCAATGTTATAGGTACTATTTTTTCTCTTTCAGGCAGACCATCCATCCCAATTTGCATTAATTGACAGAGCGAACACTATTGATCAACCATCATGCTCGGGTTATTCACATCCAAAAGATGCATTGGTAAGGGCAGTTTTTGAATAAAGAACTTACATTAAATAATTTTGATTTGTAATGTACAATTTTGAACAACTTAAAAAAAGGAAACTTCCCTTCATGAGTTTCTTTATTTAACTTGATTAGTATGTAATTTATATTGGGATTCATGTGTATAGTCATGAGTACTTTTATTAATAATTTCATGTTTCTGTAACTACGTATTATTACTTTTGACCTTATCCAATGTAATAGGCACAATTTTTCCTCTTTCAGGCAGACCATCCATCCCAATTTGCCTTAATTGATAGAGCGAACACTATTGATCAACCATCGTGCTCGGGTTATTCACATCCACAAGATACAAAGGATCTTGAATTGGTAAGGGCAGTTTAAGTAAATAGCTACATGAAATAAAATTATTGAACAACTTAAAAAAAAGGAAACTTCATACATAAGTTTTTTTTTATTTTACTTGATTAGCAAGTGATTCATGTTGTGATTCATGTTTATAATCATACTTCATTAGTCCTTTTATATATAAAATTCTGTAATGTTCCAGGCTTCAGCACTCGAAGAATTAAAAAAATTAGAACAAAAAGTGGAGAAACAGAAAAACAAAATTAAATGTTTAAATGAAGTAGTCCGTCAGCAAAAGTTGAAACTTGACACCTTTAAAAACATCATAATTGAATTGAAGGAGAAGAATTTAATAAATGTGGAGACATCCATATTATTACGGCAATGTGCTGGGTCAAAGGATTTTTACAGAGGCAGATTTTAAAATGTAAAGGGTCGCCTTTGCCAAAACAGTACTCAGAAGAAATCAGAAAGTTTGCTCTGACTCTGCATTTTTATTCGCCAAAGGCTTATGACTTCATCCGAAGAACGTATGATTCCTGTCTCCCGCATCCACGTACTCTCAGCAAGTGGTACCAAAATATTGATGCTGCACCTGGACTTTGCCAAGAAGCCTTTTGTACCCTAGAAGCAAAGGTTAAGGCAAGTAAAGAGCCTGTCATCTGTGCTCTCGTGATAGATGAAATGTCCATCAGAAAATCACTTGTTTGGGATCCACAGTCAAAACAATACTACGGTCGAGTAAACATCGGGTCTGACGTCGATAGCGACAGTGCTGAAGTGGCAAGCCAAAGTTTGGTGTTTCTACTAAACTGTGTTAATGGAAAATGGAAACTGCCCGTAGCATATTTTCTCATCACTAGTTTAAGTGGTGAACAAAAGGCTGGTCTGTTGCTTTCATGTTTACACAAATGTTTTGAGGTAGGTGTTAATGTTGTCAGCGTGACGTGTGATGGGCCTGCATCGAATTTTTCTATGTTTCAATGCATGGGATGCAATCTCATGCAAATGAATGAGACCTTCTTTTTGTTTCGAGGGTCATAAAATATATGCATTTATTGACCCTTGTCATGCACTGAAACTAGTTAGAAACACGTTTGGAGATAAAAAGGTTTTGTATGACTCGTTTGGAGAAAAAATTGATTACAATTTATTAGTAAAACTTGTCGAATTACAAGAGAGCGAAGGCTTACATTTGGCCACTAAAATTACTAAAGCTCATGTATTTTTCAACAAACAAAAAATGAAAGTCCGTTTAGCGACGCAGTTGCTAAGCGAGTCAGTTGCCGACGCTCTTGAATATTGCAGCAAAGAGTTAAAAATCGAAGGTTTCGAAGATTGTGACGGGACTATTCTTTTTATCAGGATTCTGAATAATGTATTTGATGTGCTGAACAGTTATTCAGTGAGACCTCCAGGGTGGAAAAAAGCTATTTGCGCTAATAATTTTGGACTTGTGGAAGCACTTTTTGAAAAAGCCGAAAAGTACATTAGTACATTAAGATTTTCCGACGGAACACTAGTGATAGAGTCCCAGAGGAAGACCGGTTTCATTGGTCTAATCGTCGATATGAAAAGTGCTTTACAATTATTTGTGAAGTTAGTACTTAAAAATTCCATCCTGGTGTACTTACCGATTTATAAATTCAGCCAAGACCACATAGAGTTGTTTTTTTCGGCAATTAGAGCCCGCGGAGGCTTTAATAATAATCCAAATGCTGTGCAATTCAGATCTGCATTTAAGCGGCTTTTAATACGTGCTGAGATACGCGATAGTGGCGTTGGAAACTGCATACCGTTAGAGCAGATAAATATTTTAAATTGCTCTAGCACTACAAATCCAGTTCGCACCATAAATGAACTTACAGAAAAAAAATCGTTTGTAGAGGTTGAAGAGGACGACAGCGAGTTATTCGATGAATATTTAGACTGTCTCAATAGCAATATCTCAAAATATGCTGAGTCTGTTGTCACATATATTGCAGGGTTTGTTGCAAGAAAACTGTCACGAAATTTAAAATGTTCAGTTTGTGAGTCATTGTTACGGGGAGACTCTCAAATTTATTCAAAATCGTTAATTTCTTATAAAACACACGGAGGCCTTATTTATCCTTCAAAAGACCTAGAGAAAATTTGTCTTAAAACCGAGAAGATACTAAAAAGCAATTTCAGAAAAACTAACAATGAAAAATATTATCTCTACATATATTCATTCCTAATAGAGAACATTGAAGAATGTTCGAAAATATTCTCTTCCGACTCCAGCGAACATGATTCAAAGCATCAACTTTTATTAATTAAATCAGTTGTACAAACTTACCTTGACATAAGATTTAGATATTTTGGTAAAAAAACAACAGAAAAAATTTCTTTTAGGAACTATTTTAATAAGATTATATTATTTCGCAATGAATAACATCTGTAATTTTCTAATTTGGTTATATTAGATTGGCAAAACAGGGTTTGAGGTTACTTTTCGTTCAAGTCATCTCAGTTATGGGTGAATTTGGTATCAGTGCATTCAGAAAACAAATCCTGAACTCAAATATATAAGATTACAAGCGCGAAAGTGGTGGGGGTAGTAACTGTGACCTCACAAAGTCCCCCATACAAAAATATGTATTTTTTTTTTCTAATAAACATTGTGTGGGATATCAAATGAAAGGACTTTTTGAGTAGATTACAAATATATAACACACTAGCACATTTTCACTACTTCGTCTAACAAATTATTTGAAAACGTCAAAAAAATTCATAATTCACTTTGAACTGCTCTAATTAGAAAACTACTGAATAGATTTTACTAAAAATACATACAAAAAGACCCTGAATATTTTCTTGATCATGTTCAAGAAGTTTGTTTTAATATTTTATGTGGGGTATCAGATGAAAGGACTTTTTAAGTTACAAAAATATAACACACTAACATTTTTACTACTTGGTCTAACAAATTATTAGAAAACGTCCAAAAAAATTACAATTATTCATAGCGGTGGTGGTCCAGTGGTTAAAATACCCGGCTGTGGATCGAAAGGTCCCAGGTTCAAGCCAACTAACAGTGTACAGGTTTCCTCACGATGTTTTCCTTCACTGGAAGCAAGTGGTGGTCAGGTCAACTACCATACAGTACACACCAATCTGGGTGTGAAAAGTCATGTGGCGTAAGCAGGATTTAAACCTGGGTCCTTTTCATCTACAAGCGGGTGTTTTAGCCACTGGACCACCACCGCATCGAATAAAATAATGTTTTTTTGATGTTTTCTAATAATTTGTTAGACCAAGTAGTAAAAATGTTATAGTATGTTATATTTTTGTAATCTACTTAAAAAGTCCTTTCATCTGATACCCCACATGCAATATTAAAATAAACAAATAATTTTTTGGGAATTTATTTGTAACAGCAAAAATTGAGAAAATTCAAATCATTATACTTTTTGGTATATCTGGCTAAATTTTTTTGGACATTATCAAAAAAATATTCAGGGTCTATTTGTATATATTTTTAGTAAAACTCATTCAGTAGTTTTTAAATTAGATCAGTTCAAAGTGAACTCCGAATTGTGATTTTTTTGACGTTTTCAAATAATTTGTTAGACGAAGTAGTGAAAATGTGATAGTATGTTATATATTTGTAATTTACTCAAAAAGTCCTTTCATTTGGTATCCGACACAATATGTTTATTAGAAAAAAATATTTTTTTTTTGTTTGGAGGACTTTGTGAGGTCACAGTTTCTACCCCCTCCACTTTCGCGCTTGTCATCTTATATATTTGTGTTCAGGAGATTTTTCTGAATGCCCTGATACCAAATTCACCCATAACTGAGATGACTAGAACGAAAACCGATTTCTAGAAGACTTTTGCGTTTTGCCGACCTATTATTACCTTACTTTACCATTTTTAGAAATAAGTAAAACTTATGATTGTATTACGGTACGGACGTAGGTAGTTTTCAATACCTGCTGCATGTCATGTCATAAGGCACAGATATTTGTTTTTAAATCCTATGTTTGTGTACTCTCTTCAAAAAATAATTCTGTTTTTAAAAAATATAAAAAATATGGAAGTATATACAAGGTACAACTTTTGATTGCATATATAAAAAGTACAATTTCCGGTAAAAGACATGTTGTCAATTGTAGTTTAGGTTATTTATTTATTGATAATGTGAGTCAGTCAGTCAAACAATCAGTCGGTTTCTTTCTAGTACCTAGCAATTATGTTGTTTGAATATGAAAATTGTAACTTTAATAAATGATTTTTATAAAAATTGATTGTATTGTGTTGTTTAATTATAGTTGCCCTTAATAAATCTGCCTTCCAATATGATTCCACTAGCTGTTGCCCCGCAGCTCCGCCCGCGGCAAAAAGTATATCTTAAGTGATTTTCATACAAACTTTGACCCCCCATTTCAACCCCATGGGGGTTGATTTTTGAAAAATAAAGTAGCCCAGGTTGGACCCTGGGTATTCAACTATATTCATACACAGTTTCATCAAAATCGGTCTAGCGGTTTAGCCGTGAAAGTGTAACAGACAGACAGATATTCGCATTTATAATATTAGTATGGATACTATCCCTAGTAGGTAGATACAATAAAAAGTAGAAGTAAATCTTGAAATTATTTAGTTTCCTTGAAAGAAGTATAACTAGGTAAGTTACTTATACAAAAGACAAATTCTTATGATATGAATTGAACAATCTTAACTCATCGATATAATATTATCGACTAGACAAATAAGTGAACATCCCTAATCCGCCATGTTTGTCAACCGATTTGTTTATTTAGGTATACAGGAAAAGTACATGCTTAGGGCAGTTCCATAGGTTTGTTGTTCTGAGACCACGTGTCACGAATAGAGATGGGCGCTTGGATAAATTTCCGGAAGGTAAAAATGGGAAAGAATGGGTAGAATGGGTAAAAATTAATTTATACCCATTTATACCCGATATTTTTTATTTATACCGGGTAGAAATTATAATGAAAGTAAATTATCCTTATTTACTTTAAACTGTTAAAATAATAATTAAAGTATAAATATTAGGTATGTTTTGATTATAAGGAAGATAAATAACTAGTTGTTTTCGGTTCAAATATTAAAAAAACGAAAACAACAGATTTAAAATCATATGTATTCAAATAATATTTTGAAAATAATGATGCATATTCAGTATATGGATGTTTCAAGTAGAATTAACAAAAAAGTAGACTAACATTTGCCCGCGGGTTCGCCCGCGTGAATTTCCCACGGGAACAGTGCTTTTTCCGGGATGAAAAGTATTCCATGTCCTTCTCAGTACATCCAACTAGGTTTATGTGAAACAGGAAGATTGGCTGAGTAGATAAAACGTGAAAAGGTAACAAACAAACTCACTTTCGCATTTATAATATTAGTTAGGATTAGGATTTGAACTTCGCAATATTTTTCTATCGAGAAAGTTTTATGCAATCGTGTTTTTGAGAGAGTTAGTAATTAAGTTTGCTGCATTTTAATTTCAAATTCAGTTTTTCATTATTACTGATATTACAGACATTTGTAATAATCTGGCCTAGTACGGCGGGCCATACGATTCGATGATCGCCTAGCCGTTCAATAGAATTCCGGCATTTGGCAAACTTTTTCGTCGCCCCGGCATAACATTCATTGCCTAAAACCAGTTGGCTGCGAATGAGTCAGAATTAAGATATATCTTGTTAGGTCTTTTGTAACCAAAACGTAAATTGTACACTTTATAAGTATTTCTACGCAGTATTTAATTTAAAAACTGAATAGTACCTTAAACACTTTATTTCTTAATAAATCTTAACGATATATTATAAAATATCGCAATTACAAACATTTTAATTGATTTTAATTTTTACCCGGTGTAAATTAAAAATTCCTGGGAAAAATTGGGTATAAATGGATAAATTTCCGAGTCTCGGAAATTTATCGGGTAAATGCCCATCTCTAGTCACGAATTCACGATTTGTGAATCATCGGTCAAGAGGATTGATCTGTCATTCTGACATTGACGACGGGAAGGTGTAAAATATGTATGTTTTGACATTGACGTTTGTTTTGTTTGGATTTTAGAAAATGAAATGGGAAGTGGAAATACTGGAAATATAATAATAAAACTGGCTGAGTGGTAGATACTTCTTTCTATAAACTTTCCCACTTCGATTTGGATTTCTATAAATTACAAAACT